>JAJKFJ010006611.1:0-17487 GCA_027382625.1 Tetmemena sp. SeJ-2015
TTAAAAGTTTAGAGATGTTCTTAATTATTTTATTAAAATTCGGTTTTTCAATTAAATTTCGGCGAGAATATAGAACTTTTAAAAAAACGGCCACTATATCAGGAACGCTCCATCAGGAAACTCAGCCGGCTCTCCGTTAACGTAGGTCAACAGTCACTCCATCAGTTTAAAATTTTGAAAAACAAAGCTGAAAACATAATATACTTCCCTTTTCTTGCTAACTCGATCTTGGTAAACTTTTCCTTACCTCCTATAATCTAATCTCAAATCATATTTATCCTATATTGCTTATTTATATTAAATGCTATGAGGTATAAATTTTCCCATTTAAAATTGTTCTAAATCTGCAGAAAGCTTTGCCTCTTAGAATTAACTATGACATATTATTTTTTATAATTTGACAATCATTTTTTATATTGTTGGAATGGGTTTATGACTTTTATATTTACACAGTCTGATGAATTCTCTTATTGGTTGTTCTTCATTAGCGGATAAGAGAATCCAAAGTTATTAAATACACATTTTTCTGCTACTTTAAGCTAATTACTAGCTTCACCCTAAGTACTCTCAAATTAATTCATAATTGTATAAATTTCAAATTAAGGGTGCTATTTAAGCAATGTCTAATCCTTCGTTCACCTATTCTATTAGTCTACCCACTTCAATTGGAGCTATAGCAAAAACAAAATAAACATTACTTATCATAAAATAGCGGCCAGAACATCAATAGGCTGCTAATCATGAAGAATAATGGAGGATATAACTTAATCTACAAAAAAATAAATCATGTCTTTATATATAGCCTTCTTAAATTCTCTCTAAGGTCTAGCAATGCTATGTTAACGCCATTGAAATTTGCTAGATACTACATGAGCCACTTCTCATAGCAGGAGTACTCCAGCTGCTGACAGTTGAAGAGCAGCACCTGTTTCACCTAGCCATGCGGAGTAGTGAGGGAGATCAAGGGCTCTTTTAAGAAGCCTCAGCATACTATGAGACCCATCGAGTAGGTGACTAGAAAAGGTTTGGCTCCCATTATCTCTGCTACCTCGCGATGTCTGATCCATGGGATTACTCCTTGGCTGAGAATAGTATCCAGCACCTCAAGTACATCTAAGGTGAGGCAGGTCCCTTCGTGAACAGTCGTATATTTGGTATATCATAAAACTCCATCACTCCAAATGTACATTTTTTTAGAGTACATCAATACAATCGACGCCTTTGCTCTTTAAGTTTGAGAAAACTTTGAAATCTTGGAACGTTCTCAAAAGGACGAGGCGTCCTTCCTTAAGTCATCTTTGCTTAAGAATAAGTAGAGGCTCGTATCCTTTTGAGCGGTATTTAGAGGGACAAAAAAGAGATAATCCAAGTCTGTCATGTGCTATATATTATTAGAAGCTCCCAGTGTATCGTAAATGATATTTCCAAGTCCTAGAGTTATTACTCTATTTTACTATGACATATCACATCCTGAGGATAGAGCGGAGTATAAGGAGAAACAATCTCTAGAGAATTTTATCTATTCTTAATTCCCACTTTAAGTTCAGGATAAACCCCCTACATGGATTCAAGCTGCTCAAAATCATTCTCAATCTCAGTCGATTGAGCATATTTCTACTATAGAAGTAAATGAATTGAGCTTTCAAATTCTGGAGACTACGTTTTTTTAAGTACTGTTGACTCTTAATTTTAAGATGCCTTTAGGGTCTTCATTATATGTCGTGAGTATCCATTTTTGTGGAGCTCATCCTCTGTTTGGTTAGCCAAATGATCTTTGAACTGGCGAGAGTTTGAAAAAGCAGATATTTTTCCTGAGCATAGAATGCCTTACACTTTCCTCTGATCTTTAGCTGTTAGTAGCATCCTTCAACTCTTTCATGAATTCTCATTTGTCGTTTTAGCACTTTTGGTTTATAGATTTTACAATATTAATAACATTTTATGATAAGATAAGTACTTTATAATTGCCTTTCCAACTTTCATAGCTGCAGCCATGATTCGTATTGCTCATCCCATTTCTACGTTTAATAAGAAGTTCTGGATTTCTAAGGAGAGATCATGTCACTTTTGTTCTTGCAGTATTCTTTGGATATGCTTCTCTTGTCAGTTTGGCTGGTTACGTCCCCTTCTTTTTAATAGTTGAAGATTGCTCTCATAACCTATGGCGACTCAACCCTAAGCTATAAGAAGAAAAGGTAAGTAGAAGCATCCAAATCCATACCAATTTTCTTTGGAAAAAGTCCAAAGCCTTACCCTCCTTGGGATATCCAAAGCCATATCTTTTCTCTAATCGAAAACACACAAATTCATACCATTTTAAATTTTTTGAATTCCTCATCTCATCTCAAGAACCTTTTAGCTATGACTTCAGTATATCACTCAGAGGCAGTTTAGGTAAGCTTGGGGTATTAGTTTCTCAGAGACATAATCTTATATCCTACAGAGCTTGCTAACTTCTTGCAATTATGCTAGGATATTGTCTATAAAGTCCTTATGCTTCGATTATTACTTATGTACCTTAATTAAACAAGTTCCCTAATTATTTTTAAGGTAGACAAAGCAGAGAAGACATAACGTGTGTCACGATGTACTTATCTTAGAGAACACAGACTAGCATCAATCAAGCACAAATAATCAACATAAAGCATTTGAAAGGAAAGTTCAGCTCAAAGAGTGACTTCATCTCAGATCTAACGTTCTAAGGTAAGTAGTTATCTATAACTAGGTATTCTTTAGCTTGCTTCCTTTTCCTTCACAGAAGCGGACCAGCCTCAGACTCCTTAGAGATATTCATTCAGGCTAGAAGCAGCACTTGAGGACATCTGAGTTGATGCAGATCAATGTTCCTAATTACCAAAAGCTCTCGGTACCCAGAGTCTTCGAGATGATATAAGGAGAGAAGGAACTGCTAAGATATTTAAACTACTATGACGATTTAGGTAATTTGCCAGAAAGGAACTTTATGTTCACCTTCTTAGGAACTCTCAAAGGCAATTTTTGCAGAGGCTTGTACAAGCATAGTAATAATAGAGAGTCTCGGGCTAACAAGAGGAGAAGAAGCAGGATACTATGAGGTGAGCCCAGAGATACTTAAAAGTCTAGAGTGTAGCCTTACTACTCAAGTTAAAAAAAGTTACTTGACCCTATATATAGAGAAAAAAGGGCGAGCTCTAGAAATTATGAAAGTTAAGTCACCTGGTAAGCGATTGCAGAAGAAGAGTAAAAGGTTCGAGATAAGCAGCTCATACGAAGAAGCTGCCAATGAGTTTAAAATGGGAGGAGCAGGTGGAGCGCGGCAGCCAGATCATGACAAATATATGATGAATTCTCCACAAGCTAAGAGACTTATGGTGTGAGATTTAAAATGAGTAACATAAACTTAAGTTAAATTAAATTTAAACTTAATCAAACTTAATCTCTCATAAATATCTCCTTTTTACTCAAGCCCCATGCAATGGTTCTCATACAGTCAGTCTACCTTATTGCTTCTAAGCTGCTCACTAAGAAGCTCTTATGCTATGCCTAAACTACTCTAAATTTACCTCTGCCAAAACACGCTTTTAGTTTGCCTCTATACGAGAGAAGACTTCCTCTTTAGGATTGTAATGAGATGAGTAAGGAGCATTAAAGATAATATCGATTTCGCAATAAAGTCAAGCTAAAGCGACTGGGCGAGAGTAATGAGCTCTAAGGTTATCCATGAAGGCCAAAAGCCTTTGCTCAGGATTCTTGCGCCTCAGGCACCTGAACTATTTCTCTAGGGTTTCTATGTTGATGGACATATCTCTGAGGGCTAACCCCTCAAGACCAACACGAAGGCTAATCATCACAAGCGCTGCTATCATGTTAAATTTAATACCCTTCTTTTTAAAGGTCCTGATTCTGATAGGGCTCTGCCCATGAAGGTAGAGTTCCTCGGCAAGGCTTACGTCGGCTAAGGCTATATTCAATTCTCGTGATTTTAAACTTGATCCCACGCATGATAGATATTTCTGAGAGTGCTATTGGCGAGTGTTTATCAGGGAACTAACGATGGAACAAAAGACAGTGATGCTTTGAATTTGCAGGAATGTGGTAGCACAACAACTAGCAAAGATTCTCGACATTCATGATGGACTAGCATTGATTTCTAACTCTTGCATTATTTCAATGATGAGAGCTCTGCAGTTCACTAAGTCGATAATTAAAATTCCTACGCCAGTAGCTTCCTATATATTTTTGTAAATAAAATAGACGAAGCTGTCAGCTGCGGGACTCAATGTTCAAAATTTCACAAGTGCTATTATTTAGGTTAGCTCCTCTGTTATTGCTCTCCTCTTCATCGTCATAATAATGAAGCTTAGGAAACGATTTATTGTTTTTTAACAATTATCTTGATTTATCCTTCTTGAATATTTAATTACGACTTATTCTTATATTTTTGCTTCTCTTCTATTCCTTCCTACATGAACTCTCTAGCCAGGACTGCCTGTTTATCAGGGTTCTATATGAATTATTCTTTGTTATCCTTTAACTCCTCTCCTGTCACGGGTTGCTCCTCGTCAGAGCTAGAGGCAGTCTGCTCTCCTTGTAGATTTTTAACTTCCTCCTCGTTCTACTTTTCGAATTTCAAAATGTTACACATCTTGCACCCAGCGCAGTATCATCATTTCAATTCAAATTTCATTTAACTAATATGGCTCTCCGTTGGGAGGATGGTCGCCGTAAGGGCAGAGCTCAGGGCCAGGACACTTCTTAGGTATGACCGTAAATGCTATTTAATGACACGGCTCACAGTATCTAACCGCTCCGAAGCAGAACCACCTAGCAGTTAATTTATAAATAGAAACATAAATTTATTTCGGAATTATTATAGGACATACTAATATTTTAAAATTTGCGAGGAAAATATAACACTAAGAGTAGCATAAATGTTTTTTTTGTTGTCAAACTCTAGATTTAAAATAGTCTAGCACGTTTTTATTTAAAAAATCGATCTCACGTCTCACGCTGAGTAATGCTGCATTGCATCGATAGCGCGCATTGAAAATTTACCTACGATAGAAAGTGAGGAGCTAGCAAGCATGTACTCTTTGGAAACTGTGTATTTACTCTATGTCGCTCGTTTTTCTTTAGTAGAAATAATGAGTGATGAAGAGTGTAAATGCATTTCCACTTGATAGCGTAACTTACTTTTGTGCGTTCGATGTGCTATAGATGCACCGTGAAACGCTATCTCGAATAGTGCTACTTGCGCACTTGATACATATAGGAAAAGTAGAGAGGAGAGGCTTTCACTTAAAGGTGCGATAGTGATTTTCACTTCATCATACTTTTGTTTGCATTTGCTTGCACTTGTATATCAATGTGCACGCCTGCCATGGGTGCGCACACTATTGATTCATGTCTGAACATATTGCGAGCATGTGGAGTAGTGATGTGCTTCGCAGAGTTTGCAGTGAAAGATTGCACTCTTGATGAAAGTGCGATAGAGTTCTCACTCCATTTATATAGCCAATAATCGCTTTATCTTAAAAATCATAAACTTATCATTTATCTTAACTTTAATCTATTATTATTATTATTATTATTGCTCAGATTCTAATGGATTATCAAAGCTTTATAAAAAAAAAAGATAATAGTACAGAAATTAATAAAGAATCGTTATTACTAATGATAATAATTAATTAATTTTCAATTATTATTCGCTTAAATGGAGAAACCTCCTAATATGCTCCTTACACTGCGCAAAATTATCACATTCCTAGATTTTTCACCAATTCTTCCTAAAATGATATTGTTAAGTTTGCCTATGATATATGCAATCCCCAATCCTATAAGGAAAGCAGAATAAATATTAAATATCAAAATAATTATGAGTATAACCATAATTAAAGCTAAATTCATTTTTCTAATTTTCATTTTTGCCGAATTCATGCATTTATTTAGTTTTCTGTATCCGAGTTATTCTTTAATATAAACCTACACTTTCTCAAGATGAGGTTCGCAATTTTCAATAATTAAATAATGCACTGTCCTAAAGATTCGAAATTATTATTCAAAAAAGCTAAAGTATACTGTATACTGATTCACTTTCTCGATAAGTGCATTAATGTTTCAATTTACTAATAAAAAATTCATTCCTATAATAAAAAAACACCCTTGATTTAATTATTAAACTCAACCCAATATCGAATTAATTGGACTATGCTTTTACATTAGGATTTGAAATAAAGGACGGGCACTCTGCGAATTCTATAATTTATTCGAGTATTTTGCCACTCGGTTGGATTGCTGACTGATGGATTTGGGTCCTCCGAGGTGACTGTCAATTTTTGACATTTGTTTTATTATGTCTTCTCAGTTAATCATATAGGATTTCGAGGGAGACTCCTGTATGCACTTCGCTCTATTTTATCAGATTATTTAAATTAAATTGCGAATGATATAATTTTGTAATTATGGTATTTGAACCCTTTAGTAAATTCAAACCAGTTACAAACAGTTAGAATCTGATCGTCTGGACCACTCTGCCCAGCTAGTTCAAAACTTAATTTTATAACTCTTATATCCTTTAGTATTCATCCTATGATAGAGTGAGGAGCTCTTTCGCACTTTCATCCAGAGCGCAATCTTTCATTCACTATAAACTCTGCGAAGACACATCACTGCTCCACATGCTAGCATTATGCTCAGACATGAATCACTTATGTGCGCATCCATAGCATGCGTGTACATTGATATACAAGTGCAAGCAAGTGCGCAAGTAGCACCATTCGAGATTGCGTTTCACGGTGCATCTAAAGCACATCGAGCGCACTAAAGTAAGTTACGCTATCAAGTGGAAAATGCATTTGCACTCTTCATCACTCATTATTTCTACTAAAGAATAACGAGCGACATAGAATAAATACACAGTTTCCAAAGAGTAGATGCTAGCTAGCCCCTCTCTTTCTATCGCAGATGAAGTTTCGATCCGCGCTCTCGATTCAATGCAGTATTACTCAGCGTTAGACGTGAGATTGTATATGCGAATTGCTTCTGAAGTGATGATGATCCATTTATTCTCTATTTTTCCTTCATCGAATCCATGCTAATGAACTTGGGATGCCTATAATAGATGCTCCTCTTAGAGTCATATTTTTCCTCGCAAATTTTAAAATATTAGTATGTTCTATAATATTATATTGAGGGGTACAGCAAAACTAACATTTGTGATCCATGTACTCATCAGCGTGAGTTTCGCACGGCTTGCTTTTGTCTCCCTGTTTCATGCCGTTGCATTCAACGCACAGGATATAAATATTACTTAAGTAGGTTTTACAGATATCCTCAGGGTTGATCTCTACTTACTGGCCCATCTCAGCCTCGCAGTCCCTTCTGCCTCCACAAAAGATGATAGAGCATCTGTGACACTTATACATTGCAACATATATAAGTAAACTCTTTTAATAAGCAAGCTTCAGCATTCAAATTTCTAATCATCATACATATGAAGTCAATATTATTATTTGATTGCGTACTCCTTTTGCTTATCTTGGAATTCAGGTCTTGACTTGAATTCTTCTTCATCGAACAGCTTCTCCCTTGCTGCGATACTATGGCATTTGTCGATAACTCTTGTCATGAAGTTCTTCTCAGTAGTGATCTTATTGTGGATGTCTTTGCAATTTGAAGAATTCATTGTAACACCAATAAAAATTTATATTCTAATATTCACCACAAGCAGGGCAATCAAGATACCCGAACGAAATTAATATTTTTAAATCACCTACTTTTTTAAATTAAAAATTCTGTTTCCGTGGTACTTCTTTGTAAGAATGATGTCGATGCACCCCTAGTGAAAGATATGCTTGCAATTCAGCTGAACAGTTTTAAAATATATATGAAAAATTAACTCAATCACTATTATCATTATGAGGTATTAAAAGTATATTAAGTTGGAGCTTGGCCTAGCAAGTCTGTGTAGCAGATGGAGCATTCCTCCTCAGAGTGAACTCCATAAGTCTTCAAGTGGTCGCTAGATACGCAGGTAGGTACTAGGCAAGGGAGGCACTCTGACTCAGTGCTAGTGCCGTGACAAGCATGCCTACAGCTGTGCAAATTTTATAATCAAAAAATTGAATTATATATCTGTCGTGGAACTTGGCGCAAGACTTCTTCATGAACTTCACACACTCTGGGTCATTGCACACTTATTCAAAGGCTTTCTCTTGAGACTCATTCTGCTAATTCTGTCCAAATTACTTTCTTAACTATAATCAACAGCTTTAAATATTAGCTTGGATTATTTCTGCAGAATCTGCAAATTCTGTTCTTGAGATACTCCTTGTATTGCTCGCAAGTGTAGCCCAAGTGGTAGGGCTCAATCTTGCACTTGTTACAGAAGTTTTAGTTGCAGTGTTCGCACTGAATCTTATTCAAGTTATTATACTAACTGATAAGCTAAATGATGATTAAATAGTTGCAGTTGATTGCGGCATCCTCAGAAATGGGCTTATTGAATCTGTCCCGAAGATTGTAGTCGACTTCTCCTCTCTTGAGAGTGGTGAAACGAGTGCATTGCTTGCATTTGTAGGTCTTGTAAACCTTGATCAGCTCATCGCTGAAGTCAAATTTAATCAATAATTGGTAAAGTTAGAGAAGACTCTAGCAGAGATTAACTTAGCAAATTTCTCTGTTTCTTTGACAAATACAGTGGTTCTGATTATGAGTTGCAGATTGGCTTAAACATGATTGTACTCGTCTATTACCTTTTTATCGGTAATAGGAATCTTGCAGTCTAAGCACTCAGTGTGCAGCTAAGTGCTTACGAACTTTAATTCGGCTAAATAAATTTAAATATAACTTTTCGCAAGCCTTGTAAAGACAGCCTTTGTGAGTCTTGTGTTTCTTGTCATTGTTTTCTGGGCAAGTAATATGGCCCAAATACACAGTTTAGTTTGCTTCCGCATCTCGGGTGTTGATATTCATTGTGATCTCGTTGCCGCACACAGCACAAGAGTCCTCTATAAAACCTCCAAAGAACATCGCCTGCATTTCAAAATTAATCAATTTTTATATTCAGCAGCGATATCATCAGCTTCGCAGTAGTCATTTTAAAGAAAATTATATGCTAGAAGTCTGGATTTACATGCTATAAAAATATTATGCTAGTTTTGCTTGATTTCCTCTTCTACTTGCTCAAAGAGATTATCATTGATTATTTAATCTTCATAAAAACGTGGATCCATTAATGTTGTTTTTCTGTTTAAAATGCCTTTTTCAAAAATAAATGACTTCATAATAGTATCTAAGTTTATTTATAATCCTTCTGACGATCGAATAGATTAATTGTATTGACATTATTATTTCAAAGCCCTTTAATTATAATTCGATAAATTATATTGAAATTCATCACTCTTAATTTCGGTTTCATGATTAATTCTGATTAAATCTTAGCTCATAGAGAAAATAAATGTGAATAAGATTTTACAATGAAGTCAGTGAAGTTGGTTTGGGATATTTTGATAGATAGCTTCGTGACCTCTTTGACCATCTTTGAGAATTGCGAGATAGTAGTCCAATTTTCTTCTAAGTGTTTCAGCTTAAAAATAATTAAATGCTTCCCCAATCTATTAGAGTCAGATAGTGTGACTCCACATTCACATAGAGTCTAGTACCTTGTCCTTATCAATCTATTATTTACAAGTTGCAATCAATGCATAATCTCAGACTTATCATGTCCAGGCATTTTCTGTGAATCTGGCGAGCTTCTCCTATAAAAGTATAATATTATAAATGGATTAATTTAAGTCCTTCTTGAGTTACTTCTACTGACTGTTCCTCTTACTTTTACTCCTCTTAAGAAATTTTTTTGCAAAATTCTAGTTCAATAAGTTAGATCTTTTCAATTAGAAAAATATATATCCTAGTCCGCTGATGGGAGTAGTAGGATATCATCGTATTCCTTTTTACATATAATGCAGCATTTTTTCTTTTGAATTAAATAAAGATACATAAGCTATACTCGTTATAAAATAGTATCATTTAATTAATGATCTAAACTTAATCTTAAATTAGTATCTTAGTAAGAGTGAATCAGAGATAATTTATGAGGGTTATTTCCTCGCCATCCACTTATTTCATGATTTATGAAAAATCACTATCTAGAGTAAAATGAGCCAAAAACACCATTTTTGTAGCCTAATTTAATTTAAGAGCGCCTTTCTAAACCATATTCTTTAATTTAGAAAATATATAGAACCTTCAAAAAATTATCATTTCACAAAAATTAAATTGTATAGGAATGAAAATATTTTTTTAAAAGATCGATTCATCCACAAGTTGAAAATATCTAATGTTATAATAAATTAAGAGTAATCTAAACCACCATATCGAGTCTCTTATTTTAGTCCACCTCACAATCATAATATAAGATATAAATTAATATCTAAGACTATATATTTATTAAAGAAAATTTGTTCTTTGACCGAGAATGCTGGCCACTTCTTCTAAAAGGGAAGGTTCGAGTTGAGGTGGAAGCCTTTCCCGCTCAATAGTCATTAAGCAGTGACCCGACTTAGCTTTTGCGAGAAATTTTACGAGAGCAGGACGCAGCGAAAGTGACTTACTTACTTACGAGGATCCGCAGTCAGAGTTGATAGTTGAAGGTTGCAAAGAGTTTTCGGGTGCTTTCAAAAGTGGAGATTCTTCTGGAAAGTAGTTCACCTTTACGTTTTCATATCAAGAAATATATATTTGAGTCCATACTATGTAAATTATAATTTGTTGTTGTTCAAATTGAGTGTTCATTTAGTAATATCTCATTTAAAGTATATTCATATTCATTATAACTTCCAAAAGAAGAAGGATTTGCTGATAGAACTGGCTCTGATTTGGGGGGGGGGAAAGAGAGAAAACAAAAATAGAGTGGAAGAACCACAAAAAATTGAAATACTGCTTCAGAGATCAAAACAAGATAATTCAAGCTATAGAATTAGATGTAAAAAAAAAACACGAACAGTGGCCTCCCTATGACTTCCACCATGAGTCACCACCAAATCAGACACAGGAGGCAGAGAGAAATACCCTATTTTTGCAGTACATCGAGCCCCCTGTCATGGCTACACGGTCCTTGGGTGACAGACTGCTCATCCCCTAAGTCATGGAGTATTTTAATGGCAGTTTATTTTAATGATATTGTTGATTTATGTTTATGAGGATTATTTAAATTGCATTAAATCTCTATTAAATACTGAATAAAATTCAATTTCCATTAAAATTGGATAATTAGATTTTAAAATAGAAATGGATCATTTGTTTAGTTTTTTCTTTCCATACACGCCTGTCATAGATTTCGACAGCCGAGCTGGCTTCCTAAGAGAGAGGCTTCAAATTTTACAGTACATGCAACTAGCCATGATTATGATATTTGCTGCTTTTGTGTCCTATGAGCATGCATTTCTACAACTTACTCTTTTCTTCTTGTTCTACTCTGCCCAAAAATCAATGTTAAAAACAAAATAATTTAAATATGTACTACTACACATGCATCGTGGCAACAGCACTCCTAGTGGTGCTGCTTACATTTTTCGCATCGTCAGCTTCTGTGAGGCAACTCATTCCTGATATCCTTGTGGCTTTCATCTCCATCTATTACCTTTTAAATTTATATCAAAATACTTTAATCTTTAAAATATTGAAGCATACTATTATCTAAATCGTTTTTTTAATTATAAAACATATCATTATTATAAACTTTTTTACAAATTAAATCATATTATTTTAATAAAATCTATAAATTCTAGTCCTTTTACACATTTTATTGATAATAAAATAATATAAGTATATTTTCAAATTATGAAAATGATTTAATTACGTTGTAGCAATATACTACACTCATTAAGCTAACAGAGCTTTCAGAGAGCATTTCGACAAATAGTATGGCAGCTAATTCCCAAGCATTGAAGAATTTATCAAAGCATTAAACGAGGCTTAGCAGATTGAACAGTTTACAAATAAAAACAATATTTTAATTCTGCTATTATATTTTAAGTTCCTTAAGGCGAAGGAGTACAGTATTCAAATGAAAGGGGCCTCAAATCAATTTAACAAAGAACTTTTCCACAGACAAGATAATTTAAAGCAACTCAATGTTTAAAAACCAATTTTAAAGCCCCATGAATAAGCTCAAGATCAAAATATCAATAGAGACTTGCTCCTTTTATAGCAAGATAATCAGAACGAGGAGCAAATAAATGTTCAAGTGGTAATCCAAAATTAATAAGTAAGAAGGGACTTAAACGAGTAAGAAGAAGGAATGGTTTCAAGGGCGAGAGCTCTCACTCAAAATGTGTTCTCTCCTCTTATAAGTAACTTGCTCATCGAGAGAAATGCTTAAGGCTTGAACGATTTGAATGGAGCTTACTTAGGAAGAAACTAATATATGCCTTTGCTCAATGATCCAAGAACTAATTGATTTATCATATCTACTTACTCAAAATATATAAATTATGCCCAGTTGAAAGAATTAAAGAAATCAATAAGGGGGGAAGCTCATATCATTTTTTTTAAAAAAAATTAATGAATTATGAAGCCAAGTTAAATTTCAAAAATTTCTTTCGAAGATATTGGAATAATCCTATAAAGTTTGCATAAAAATAATTCTTATTCAATCATATCTCTCATTCTTTAAAGAGAAGTACAAATTATAAGATTTTAATCTGCCATTTTGAATTAGTTAATTTTAATATTTTATGCTATTCTATTCACAATTTTAAAAACAATTTATTAAACTCAGGAAACTAAATAATACTTAATCTTGAAGATATTAAAAATAATTTCACACTCCCCTTAAATAAGTTATTTATGACGTATTGATATTGATTAAATCATCATCAGCAGCATCTTGCTTTTGATCTAGTGTAAATATTTCATGGACTTCGGTATCTATAGTATACCTGGGACGGCATATATTATAGCTCTCATTTAATTTAAAAGATAACTTTTATAAAATATTTATAATTATTCATGGATGTGGAAGATAATATTTTATTCGACAAGAATATTTTGCTAAAATTAATTATCTAAATAATTTTATTATTAAATACAAAATGTGAAGAAGAATATTACTCAAATTCTCAAGAGTGAAGATATAAAAAATTGTTTTGATGAATGCAATTGGTAGAACAAAAGGTAGAGTGCCCACTTGTCCACTGTTGATCCATATAGATTATAGCTCCTAGCTTTCTGAGCAAGACCTAAGGAAGGCAGATCACGCCAATGGAATTAAATACTAGAGATAGATTCAATCTCCTCCCATCATAGTGAAAGGAAGCCCACCCGGCCTAGCCTTGGCGAGTACAGCAGCGTAAGTTACTTCAAGGACCCACAGTCATGGCTGAGTTTTAATTATTCTGTTCGAGCGATAAAAGTTTCAAGAGTGTCATGTCGACATAATAATCCTAGTTTAAGATGTTAAATACGTATTTTATAATCAGTCAATTTATTAGAGATTCTTAATCTCCTTAAATTCATAAAATTAAATATAAAATAATTTATTTATGACAATTTTCTCTTATATGAAAAATTTTATAAAAAATCTATATTGCAAAAAGTATTCAAAATTTTCCTTATAAAGAATTATTAAATTAAAGGAGAAAAAATATCCGGTAGCTTCGGACCGAGAGTAAGTCGCTGCTCCGTAGCGTCTGGCTTCGCTGTCCAGCTGCATGACTGAGTGTTTGCCCATAGATCACATCCCTCCACGCCTAACAGGATTAGGAGGGTGAGTGAGAGACCACTCACCCTTTGATTATCTCTCCAGTGAGCAGCCCAACCACCTTCCCCTGGGCTTCGGCTGCCATTATCCCTTGCCTCTTTTAAGCACTCACCCACCAGCCAATGGATTACCAAACCAGAAAGCCTTCAGGGAAAGGGCGACCGGTGCCCAGTGCCGGTCGTGTGCGTCCTGAATTTTAACTTTCTAATTTAATAATCCTTATAAAGAAAATTTAGCTTAAAACTTAGAAATATGGCTGAATAATAAAAGATATGAAATTCTTCCAAAGATTTACAAGCATAACTTATAAGGTCTCTTAACTAAGCCTAAAAATTTGAGTTTGATAACTGTGAGTTGATGAAAACGCCTTTTAGTAATTTTTAAACTCAAATTTAAGAATTAGTGAATATAAACTTTCTATACTTGGTAATGTAATAATAATTAAATGTAATAATAATTAGGAATTAAGCACCCCTAATCGGGCATATAATAACTTAATCGATATAAAATTAATTCACAGGCGTAACTCCTAGATCAGTTGTCTCACGTCACATGAAAGCCCAAACGTCTATACTTGGTAATAGAGAGAATGATTAAAATATTATTTAAAACACACCCAAATCAAATAGGTTTATTACAATATTTTATGTTTAAAAAATATGATATTATAATGTAAAAATAAAGGACTAGGGACCTGTATCCAAAGTCGTCTTCACCTGGGATAAGAAAATTCACTGGCCTTTACTAAATAAGTGTTCTACGTAGTATTTAGTCTCCTGCGGACAATATAATTTACTAGCCTGTCGGTGAATAGTATAGAATGTTTAATTGAAGGGTGAGGGACATAATGAGCTCTGAAGCAGAAAGAGAAGTGCTTGCTCCTCATGTGGATATTATGCCCCTAAATTAATTCTTCCTCTTTTCTGATTGTGCGGCTTGAAAGTAGTAATTATTGGGGTTAAAATATCAAATGGAGTTCAAAAGGGAGATGATAAGGTTTGCTGTTTGGCACTTATTTTGCGTGGTGATAGTATTTCAGGCTAGATCTCCAATATCATCAGCCACTACGCTATCTGAATGTGTAACTCTACACCATAGAGTGCCATTGATCTTTCAGTAGCCCTATATCATTTTAACGGCTCTAAAAATAATGAGAGTCAACTTAGTTTTTTAGGATTTTCATTATTCAGTCCAAGCCAGGAAGCATAGAATTTGAATGATTGAGAGGGATACTACTTAAATGATTGAGGTCACCCGGTTCCTCCGTTATTATGGAGATTGAGGGGAGTAGCCACTGGTGACCTCATGAAATGCGCAAGAGATGCTAATTCTCATAAGGTCGTGTTTATTATACCAATATGGAGTTACTCTTTATTTAAATTTAAATATTCTTAAATTCTTTGTTTTAATTAAATAAAATTGATGAAGTTTTCATTAATTATTTAATAAATTAAAATTTGATTTCTTAATAAATGAACCTCCTAATCTGGCAAAAAATCCATGATCATGATTATAATTGATAAAAATAAAGCAATTTTTTTAATAATGATTATATCTAAGTTCTTAATAAGAGGCCATTCCTAATTCATGAACAATAAACACAGTTCATCGGAGATAAATAAAATAAACTAAACTTTTTTAGGAAATATTTTCCACCTTATATAATAAACACACTCAAATTGATAAAATTATTGGAAAAAATTAAGATATTGTAATTTTAATAACAGTTATAATAACTTGAGTTATAAAAGAGAGTTTTTATAATAAAATAAAAACAAACTGAGGGATAGTCATAATTTAAAAGCATACATATTGAGATTCGTCAGCTGTAATCTATTTCATATAAATTGAGCATTTAATTCTAAAAGGAATATGTTTGAAAACCAGATTTTAATTTGAATAAACCAGATAAATCATTCTGTTGGGGATTAATTAAAAAACAAATTTTCACTGAAAGCTACATTGGTGCAAGTTATAATTTAAGTTCATTTCCAAATAATTTTCCTATTGTATGAATGTGCGAATGTACTAGTCGGAAATATGTAAGATGCAAAGCAAGCGCACCATTGTGAGCTAACATATATTGATATTGGGGTAGAGGGGTTAAGATGTTTTATAAATTATACTCTTAATACCCATACTTATAAAAGTATCAGTTAAATTTTTTTGCATATAATCTTATATTGACACAGAATTTTGCAAAGCATAATTTAATATTTTGAATAGAATATAAGTTTATGAATTTATATTATCTCAAAGTGGCTCAGTGTTTTTGCCATATTTTTGAAAACCCATTTTCTTTGAAAAATATCACTAAATAATCATTTAATTTTAGGGTGAATATGATTACATGATCGAGGATTGGCAGAACCTAATGAAGATAGAGTTCTTAAAAAAGTGATATATATTAAATTAGAGATAGTTTAATTGATTATGTATTTTAAATTAATGAGGGAGCGAGCTCCTACAGTTTAGTGCAAGATAGCCATCGAATACTGCCTTAGTCTAGCTTTTAGTTTTTTGTCCGCGTTCAAGAGGGTTTATAGTTGTGGGTGTGAGTAGACTCCTTCTTGATGTTGTAGTCAGTGCGGTGATTCCTTGCGCATGATGTTAATCTTTTTGCAAATGCTGTTCAAAAGTACGCAAATCCAAGCATACTTTTGTAACACTTTGAGGTTGCCAGAGAAGATGAGTCTCTGTTGATCGGGAGGGATGCCTTACTTATCCTAGGCATTTGCCTCTTCAGAGGTCACTTTAAAGTTGGGTTTTTAGTTGTTGATGCTGTTGTAGTTGTTGATGATGTTGTAGTAGATGTAATCGTTCATTTAAATTAAATTAACTCTATATATAAAGCGTAATATAATATGAATCACAGAACGAGGACTCAAACGCAATGTATTTCTAAGTTAAACCAATCCATGATCCTGCATTCATATTCACCCTATAATATAAGCTAAATAGATAATTTCTATCACTTTCAATAAATGAAAGGTATTTTTCTTATCATCGAATCGTATTTGACCTATAAAGATTTAAATTAATTTTTTTTCCCTCAAATTTCGGTAATGGTAATTAAGTAAATTAAGTAAAATAATTTAAATATCTTAATTATTCAATTCTTCAATATATATTATATATTATAATACAGTTGTGCTGACAGTACAAAAATTTCCAAGATTATTATTAGCGAAGATTCCAGAATTGAGATACTCCCAGAATTTAGGAAATCCTGTGTCTCGCTGGACCATATTCCATGCGGATTTGGTGTCACTTCTCATCATGCCAATTAATTCCTTTGACATCTAACTCATACTCTCCTCTATTTCATCTCATAAAAAAAGCAATTGTAAAGATTATCTGGTTTCTCCAATTATTTAAATTGACTCTCATAGCTATCCAAAATTTCTTTGAATATTTCCTTCCCTCTCACTACTTTATCCCATTCATCCAGTCCTCCATTTGAAAACCCATAGATTTTGTCAGGCGACAATAAAATGGAAGTTGTCATAGTTCTCTCGCTTGAATTCTAGTACTGGAAGTATTTAAACTATCTTAAAATTAGTATAAGCTTATTTAAAATTTAATTTTAATTTTTAATGTATCTATATACTCTTTTAACGGGCGGTGGGTCCCCCACCGCACGTGCGGTCCCGGGATCGGTCATTTTCCCCACACCGCACAACTTGGACCCACCAATCCCCCAACCGCACGTGCGGTCTGGGGATAGGTCACTTTTCCCCCCACCG
>JAJKFJ010006621.1:0-17483 GCA_027382625.1 Tetmemena sp. SeJ-2015
CGCAGTATCCTTTGATAACTGAATACGAATCTTGATTTGTCTTAGTCACTAGTCTTGCATTTCTTCCCGCCTTTGAGATGGCACTATACTTGAGGAACTAGTTTGTCTTTTCCTTTTGGGGTTTACTGTAATAGGAGCTCATTATGCTCTAATTTTATGCTAGGCTTTAATGTATAGGCTGCTCATTGTTGATTGAAGGATGCTACACTCTGTCTATGTACCTCTTATCAAAGAACTTAGTGCTCTTGATTCCATTAGCATCCGGGGTTCTTTTGTCTAGGCTCATCACCTAATCTTAATACTATAGCAACTCAGAGGAGTCATTTTTGTTAAACTCCTCCTTTACCATATTCAGTTTCTAATTATGGAAAATTGAACCACCTTCCTTTTTCGCTCTCACAAGTAAGCTCTAAGCTGATTAGGATTTAGGTAGGCTACTATTCTTAGTCGAGATTTATTAGGGGAGCTCATCAGAGTGCAAATTTTATGCCTAATTTTGGTGACTAGGGAGAATTTAAGAAGACTCTTAATCATAGTTGTGATTAAGCCCTCTCGATAAGTTATTCAGCTTCCTGCTTTGGTTGGTAAAATCTAACGATCCATTCTGATTGGCTGAGATGACTGTTTAGGGAAAAGCAAGTTTCAAGTCTTTAGCGGGAGGCAGATAAAGCTTGGAGTTGGAGTAGTTCTTTGAAAGTGCCTTGATGTTCTTAATTCTCTCTTGCTGATTCATTCCTGGCACTAATGAAGTCTATTCAGCATTTCCCAGAGAAACCATATCTGATTGCTTGAGCAAATCCGCTCTGTAATTCGGCTTCTAACTTTGATACTCATCGTTTTACTTGAGAAGAGCTATCTTATTACTCTTCATGTAAGGAGAAGGAATCCCCATCCCTAGTCCGGATCCCCCAGACTTTCCAAATGCTTCTTTGAACTTGGAGAAATCCTAATCATTGATCTTTACATCGATTCTATTAGTATAGGCAAAGGTGTTATTATTGCCCAGACCTTGAAATTAATTACCCGTGCTTTAGCCTTTTCGATCCAGAGAGTTAGCCTGCTAAACTCTATTGAATTTAGAAGCTGTCAGAAGTGCCTACTACATGCTCATTTAAGTTTGCTGCTACTGTTGGCCCTGATTTTCATCCTCAGGTTTCAATTTTCCAAGACTCATGCTACGCGGGGGAGGATAGAAGTTGCTCTACTAAAGTCAAAAGTCAAAAGTACACTAGTACATTTTTATGATCTACTTTTGTTTCTCTATTTGAGTAACTTGCTATTGCTAGCTTTAAAAATTAGTTGAGCTGTTTGAATTGGTGAGTGGCCTTAGTCTGTGAGGATTTGAGTTACTATTCTGGCTTTAACTTTGCTGCTGCATTATGATTTGCTGATTTTGAGCTTGGATCTGTAATTTGTTGAGGAGTCCACTCGTCGCATTTCCTGAATTGGCAAGTTATTGCTTGAGCTTTAAGTCTTTATAAAGGTGGACTCCATCTTCTTTGACTTGTTCATTCTTCAGATTCTCCCCTTGGTATTTCGCACCTTATCTCTGACTGCTATTTAAAATTATCATTAAATAAAGACTATTCGAGGAAGTGCCAGGTAGGATAGCTGCAAGTGGAGAGATTGAGTTGAAATTATTTAATGGTTGCTTTTTGAAATATGAACTTGCAGTTAATCTAAAATTATCTGCTGTGGTCGGTTTTTAATCCTCATTTCCTAAAATGTTATTGCTCCATTTAAAATAAGTTAAACATAATAAGCATATGTTTTTGCTTAAACTGTTTGAGTGATCATGATGGCTCATGCTTGGTTTCTGCTTTAGTTACTGAGGAGGAGCAGAGGGCAGAATTTTGCGAATACTATTCTAATGACTCTGGCTTCCACCTTGGCTTGCATAGTTACTGATATTGAAATTTATTTGAACATTATTGGCGGCGCCATTTATTTGATTAGCTGAGGCTAGGATCGCAGATTAAGAAGTCTAATTATTTTAGATAATAAACCATAGCATACATAAAATACATATATCAAAATTATTATCAATTATGCTTTTGAGTATACTGTTACTAATTTGCTTTTGAGTGTTTTGGAGATTGTAAAGCTGATCTTTGCTCTTAGAAGTGAGCAAACTTCCTACAGCCTTGGGCTGCTTTTGAGAGTTTATATCGAGTGGCTGCAGTTGATTGTTGCTGGCTGGGGTGGGGCTCTAATACCCAGAATGTTTTAGATCGCTTAGAGCTCGCTGTTGTGCTTATTGTTGCTACAAAGTCTTTTTATCAGTCATTATTATGAATTAAGTAAATAAGTTAGAATCTAAGAAAAAGAAAAATTAGCAAACTTAGCACAAACTACTAACCCAAATCTGCTACTTTTTACTATTCTTACTATCATCGCAGAAGAAACACTCATGAATATCTAGACAACTGTAAATTTTATCTATCTTTGGGAAATAATAAAAATTAAAGGGAGATTTGATAGAGAGGAAGCAAACTAACTCATACTTCAAGGAAAGAAGACATAGGATCGTTGAGGAGCTCAATGAATTCATTAGAAGTGGAGCACTGAATTTTTAGAGCGACGTTGTCGTGAGGAGCCACATTAGGAACCAAGTAGGTTCTTGAATAGGTTCCAGTCACAGTGTTGTCCCAAAGATTCGTCACTTGGCAAGATTAGTACTGCCCTGAGATTATATTAAAATTTAGTGGTCACAATATAGATGCCAAGAAGAGCGAAATCAATAACAACTGAGTGTGATTCATTATCATCCCAGTTAACTACTAAGATTGCATCGTACCCGCCATTGTCTGCATTCTGGGAGTGGAAAACTTGAAGTGGGCCTTGGCAGTTCATGATGCACTGAGCTTGCTGACCAAGCGAGTCTTAGTTTACCGCAATCAGGTACTTATTAGAGATGACGTTGAGGATGGTTGGATCCATGGTTGTCAAATCATTTCCCAAAATGAGAGGAGCCTTAGCGAAGCACCATAGAGCGAAGTGAGATCTTGACTCAGTTAATGTGAGAACACCGTTTCCAATCTCAAGCATGTCTGGGTCGTTCCATCCACCTGGGCCTGAGTACTTAGTCAAAACTGAATTCTGCTGGGAGCAGAGACGAATGGATTCCCAGCTGTTCTGAATGTCTTCAGTGGTTCTCCAGCTGTTGCCGACGGTTGAACCCCACTCCCACACATTCTCATATCCCCAATTGCAGATGGAATAATAAATAGGTCTTCCAGTTGCGTTTAAAGCTTTACCCATGGTGGTGTATCTATCTAGGGCTGGTTTCTGCTGATTGTAGCAATTGTCTTAAATATAATGAGAAGAGAAAACAAGTTGAGAGTCGTATTTGAGGTAATCTACACCGACGCTTGCATAGAAGGTGGCATCTTGAGTTTCAAAGCCGAGGGAACCAGCTTTGCCTTAGCATGTCTTCGTGCCAGCTGATGAGTAGATTCCAAAGAGTAGGCCATTGGTGTGCAAATAATCACCCACATCTTTCATACCCTTAGGGAACTTGGTTGCGTCAGCTTGTATGTTTCCCTTTGCATCTCTGGTATCCTGCTACCAGCAGTCATCGATATTCACGTACTTGTATCCTATAGAGTCAAGACCCAAGTACTTTATTCTATCTGCATTCAATTACTATTCATGAGTTTAATGAAGTAATAAATGAGATTCTACTTGATGATGTCTGCACTGATGTCGCAGGCATACTTGTTCCAGGTATTCCAACCCATAGCTGGTTTCAAGCCAAGTCCGTTGTTTAGTGCGCTGCTCATTTGAGCGATTGAGGCCACACCTACAATCATCAATAGTTGGCTATTTGTGAGAGATCTCATTTTCTTATAATTTTAGAGTTATTAAAAGATTATAAACTATATTACTAAATCTTATAATTATTATTCTTAAGGATTTCCCTTAATTAAACAGTGACGCAAATTAATTCCAATTTAAATTTTTGTAGCTTTTAAATATGCTCGAAGTTTATTTAAAATACTTTTCAACTTTAAAAATTTATAATTTTGTGTTTTATATTACTTTGGGAATAAGCATATATGAAGAAAAAAATTTCTAAAAATTATGGTGGCTTTTAAAGTAATCTATGATATTTTTTCCTTATTTTAGGTCGATAAAATTACAAAAGATTGAGGAAAAATGATTTATTGATAAATAAGTTAAAATTCGATATGAGACTCTTTAGAAAACTTTTCTATAAAGAGATAAAGCAGATTCCAAACTTTTCAATCGCCAAGCTCATCAAAGTCGTCATCATGCATATTTCTCCTTTGATCTTTACTAGGATTTATAAAAAAAATTTATAATGGCTTATCTTAATTAAGAGCATGTGAAGGATTGGATTAATAATTTTGGGGTTAGTTATCTTCACTGAGTTGAATGCTAGGTCCCTTCTTGACCTTTCTTTTTTTGGTTTTGAGGATAGATTGCTCCACCTTATTTTGAATGTGTTTCCTTTGAGCGGGGCCTTACGTGCCTGTGCCGTAAAGCTGACTGGAAAACTTTTAGCCACCAAAGCCAATGTTCTCAGGAGCCATCTGGTAAGGATCGTATCGTGGGTCACCAATCATGTTCTGCATGTTTGTATTAAGGAATGAAGAGCCATGCGAGGACATGAAAGTACCCTCGCCTCCTGTGTTCTGATGCGAGATGTTAGGCACTGGACCTGGAGTGAGCTATGAATTATATTGCTTTGCAAGTTGCTGCATCTTATTGTTTGTCTTTTTGGACTGAAGCTTTTAGGCGGACGGCTGTTCTGTCTTGAAGTCATTCATGATGTTTTATCTTTAGACCTTAGCCTGTCTGTACATCTCATCCAAGTCGTCAATATATATATTCCAACTTTATGTATAATATTCTAAGAGTTCTTTTAAATATCTCTCTCAAATTCATCCTAAGCTAGAGAATTGTGGTCCTGGAAAATGGCAGGGATGGTATTCACTCCTCCAAGCTTAATCATAAAATGCAATTTAAGAAGCTTATCTTGATGCTTCTTGACCTTCTTCTTATTCTGCTTTGTTTTGGCAGTAAGTGCTCCCCCATAGATGCCTCCCTTCTTAGTTCCCTTCATCATAATGTCCATAATTGATTCTTCAATCTTGGTCTCTTCATAGATGTTGAAATCCTAGATGGAGACATCATCCACGTCATTCAGCTTGGACTGGCTCTTATTATTTCTTATTGAAACTCGCTGCATAGTGTCATGATGCAGTATCGCACTTTATAAGTTTAAATCCAATATTGATGACTATACTTTGAGTGCCTTGAGTTTTGGAGTTATCATCTTGTGGACTGGACTTTTTCTTGCCTCTTTGACTGCCGCTCTTGTCCCTCTTTTCTGCTTCTGTGGCGTCGTGATCGATATACTTGGCCTCCTTTCTCTTTCTTTTCCATTCCAAGAATTTTTCCCTGATCGCCTTGATAATCTCGTAGATCACAATCCAAATAGAGATACTTAAACAGCTCTTATCAATCATTAAAAGTGAATGACGAGGTTTATTGCTAAAGTAGCCAGGATGATGTAAATTATGATCCAGCCAATTTTGTTCTAAAAATATGTTCTCAATTAGCACATTCAAATTAGTGTAGTTCTTAGTGGCGAGATCTGGGACTACATCAGTCTGGCAGAACCACAAGCAAGCCACGATTATTGCCACTTTTAATCACGCTTTCAATATTAATTAAAGCCAGTTTTAAAAAAAGAATAGGATACAGACTTCATTAAGGATCTCTTGGAAGTTTTGAGTTCTTGTCTTGTATGGTCGCACAATTATGTTGAAAGAAAGTTGACCAATGCAGTGAACTAAGTTCAAACCCAGTTAGTAGTAAACAAGTTCGGGAGGCATTGCAAAGATCAGCAAATAGTAGAATCTAATTCCTTTATATTGATTATTAGATAAAAAGTTTGATTGGTAGAATCTCCTAATCATGAATGAAAAAGTAGCATAGTGGCCCCATGTGCCGAGAGGTCTTTTAACAAAAATAAATCACAATATCAAAAGATCTGAGACCGCTGACCAAAGTTCCAAACTTCTCTATGATATCTTCATCTTCATAGAGTTCAATTTTCCTCTTCGTCATAAATATAAAGCAGATCACTACTTCACAGATTGTCACGATCTAAGATTAAATTTAGACAGATAATTTAACTTACAAAGAAAAAGACTGCGATTGCTCCCGAGGTGATGTTCAACTTGTCGTCCATGTAGAACAAAACTTAAAATGGTAGTTTAATCTGCCTTACTAAATTTTTAAACTGTGTTCATGTAAGAAAATAGACCCACATCCAGGTAGGTCTCCATCATCGTCCTCAGCAAAACACTATAAGAGTACTCTTTCAGTTGATCACCCACGTATTTCTCAACCCTTTAACTTTAAAATTGCTAATTTTTTATTTAGCTTTGCAGTCTAGGATGTTTGTACTTTATGAAGAGAGACCTGAGAACTTAAAATTTGCACTCAATTTTACTTAAACTCTATAAAGGATGTAAAATCCGATGAGTGTCATAACCACTAGGTAAACATCGACCATGTTCATAATAAATATTTGAGAGTCCACTCCATAGAGACTGAAATTGTAATTCATGGGCTCGAACTTGACCTCGTCCTCTTAAATCTTCTGATAGATAGTGTCCTTGAAGGGAATCATATCGAAGTTTTAAAGTTTCATCAATTTATGATGGCCTTAATGATAAAGTTTGAGACCATCATCATGTTGAAGAACACATAGATGTGAGGTAAAATTAAGTGAAATATGAAGCATACTGCTTATTAATGTTTTATTAATTACTTTAAGTGACTTAGTTTAACAGGTTAACATTAAGGAACACGAAATAGTTCAAGATTTCTAGACCGTGAAGCAGAGCCCACAGACTAGACATAGCGGAAGACATCAAAATAAACATAAAAATTGAGCAAGTATAATCACAGTACTAGCGATGATCGCCGAGCCAAAGAGCGTCTTCAAAATAACGTTGATTGAGTCTGACAAATTTTCAAGTTGCTAGAGTGCTTCATCAAAAAGTAAGGATTTTATTAAACTCGAAATATAATATCGTCTGGATCTATAATGAGAGCAATATCTGCTGAGTAGACTCTGTTAACTAGGTAGTTTCCTTTCTGAGATATTGTCTGAATCAAATAGTTTGCAATCGTAATGTTCGCAGTTTCTTTATCCTATAACAAGTTTAAAATGCGGGGTGAAAATTATTTACTGAATGCATTCCTATTGAGCCTGGATTGTCAAAGTCGATTTAAACAGTCATATATGGATAGATGGATAGATAAAAAATTAGTTTTACTAAAAACAACAATTTTGTAAGTCAAGTCCTTATTCGTAATTGAAGTTAAATAGAGAGAAATCATATCCATAATTACAAAACTTTAAACTGAGTTTACCTCCCAAGTGAAATTGTAAGGTTCAAGCGGACCTTGCATGGTTATTGTGATAAATTTAGACTCCTTAATTTGAGAATAAGTTTAAGGAGGGATTGCTATTTCCTAGTTAAAAGTAATTGTGACTGAGCCGTCATGAGAGTAACGATAAATCTGACCCCTCAACTCTTTCTCGTTTGAGTAGTCATCCGTTTAGTTGGAGTCCAGCACTATGATGTTGAATATGTAAAGATTGTATCCTAAAAATAATTTCATCTGAAGTAAGAATTAATAAAATTTAATTACATTATAGTAAGAAGGCGCTTTAGTCTCTGAAACTTTCAAAACTAAGCTGTAAGATCCGACATCTACTTTTGTGAGGGGTTTACTGTTGATGATCAAGTTCCTTGAATCAAGAGTAACAAAGTAAGGAAGCGCTGAAAAGTCAGAGAGATAAAGCTCGAGTGTGAAAGGCGAATTCTTCTCCTTGTCAATAATAGAAGGTAGTTGAATCTGGTAACTCTACTTCAGATTGTAGGTATAGTTGAACTTTTTTATGCTCATATAAGGCGCTGAGTTATTCTTAATTATTATCTGCTGATAATAGATATTTCTAGCAGAGTTGAAGCACCCAGAAAACATGACCATGTAAGACCCAATATTAGCTGTGTCGTTAGTGTAGACATAGAGCCTGTCATTTTTGTAGGTGATGAAACTTGGCAGATCTGATCCATTGTTCAAAGTGATATTCATGCCACCTCCCGAGTCTCTGATGCGCAAGTAGAACTTTTGCTTGAGAGACTTGTAGCTGTTAACTTCTCCCCTGTAGTATATAAGAGCTGAGCTCGAGTAGAAGTCCACAATGTCGGGGTCGTCTGTGTTGTTAGCATTCTGGATAACTTCTTGTGGAGTTAAAATAACGGTCTAGTTCCCGCTCACGTACTCATAAGGATTGAAAAAGCTGATTGCAAAGCACATTTGATAGGCCTTGTAGATGGCCTTAAGATCTCTGTGCGAGATGTTGTACCAGACTGAGAAAGCGAGATTCTTCGCCTGGTAGAGATCTAAGTAAGTATTGTTAGGCATGAGTTGAGGGTTTTCGAAGGCGCCTACCTGATCTTTGTTATCAAAAGCAGTTGCATCTGGAATGCTCTTCATGTCTTGGCAGCAGTAGTCATCTGGGGTTTTGAAAGGGGAAGCTCTGGTCAAGAACATGGCTCTGTATTAGAAGTTCATGCTGTTCGCCATCTTGGAGGCACCAGCGAAGGCGAAGCTGCCATCTTAAAACATGACTAGACCATTACTGAGGTAGAGGCTAGATCCTAAAGAGAAGTACTTGCCCGCTGTCATTCTTCCAATCAGCTCTATTCTCACTATAATGGCATCCTAGTCCCCCGTCTTAGTGTAGGAGGAAGAGGCTGATGAAAGAAGAACGAATATTTGTTGGTTAGTAACTTCTAACCCAGTACACTGCTCTGGGTTGTTGCCCGAGAACATGTATGTGTAAGTCTCGTCGCCGTTCTGCTTCATGCTAAAGATGTGCGCAGTCGCTGCATAAACTCCACATCCCACTACTCCTTGGCTGTTATGCAAAGAAAAATTTTAATTATCAAACAAGGGAATTTGTTACTCCCCTTTCAATGATTGTATTTCTCAATTGAGTTATCAAATGATCACTAATATGAGGAGGTATATTAAGCTTGTCTTATTATAAATTTTATTTTTCAATTTAAATCAAGTGATATCTCTGCACTTAATTTGGCCAATACCGTCAAGTGCTCTATTTTTATTTTTAACAAAGTTTTTCAAATTTTTCCTGATCCATCTTAGGTTGCCATTAGATGCAGTGACCTAGAAGATGGTTGAGTTTTGCCATTAGGATTGTATAGAGCTATTGTAGGAGTCTGTGTCGTTGAACTTTAGCGTGCCCGCATAGTATACATAACTCCTAGTTGAGTCAAGGCAGGACTTGAACTGCCCCACAGTCTACGAGTAAGTGACGTCTGGATTGTTGGGACCAAGTTGCTTCTGCCAATCGAAGATCACTCCGCCATAGTTGAACTTGAAAATGTTGACCGGCTTGTTAAAGAAGTTGAGTGAGCCGTAGATGTTCAGGTACTGGTCTGTATCTCTTTAAGCTTAATATAGTATAATAGCGTATTGAGATATCTAGGGACATGCCGGTGTAGCCAATTTTGTCTTCTGTGAGTTTAGACTTGAATTCGAAGAAGACTTCCTGTTCTCCCTGCATGTTTATGTAGCCGAAGAAAGGTCGGTAGAAATTAATCTGACCAGCAACTAACACCTTTTAAGGGCTTGTGTTCGTGAAAATGCACTTGTTAATCAGCCCAATATAGTTTGTGGCATTAAAATATATTGAATTATTTTCGCATTGGTCTCATTATCTTGATAGTACTTGCCCCATATGTAAGTTCCATCCTCAGCGTTCACGACCATGGCAAAAGCTTCAATGGCTCGGTCCACAAAGTTATACTAAGAGTAGGATTTTAAAACGAAGTATTTAAAAGTACTTATACTTAATTGATTCTCCGCACATGAGGATGTATTGACCATCAGAACTGGCGTCAATATACCTGACGAAATTGTTACTTGTGCCTCCATAGAACACAGGGAACTTGTTCTTGATTTTGCAAGTAGCCTCCATTTCCCTCCCTCGAAAGTAGTTCTCAAAGCTCTCTCCCGCGGCTGCGGAAAATAAGGCAAATATAGAGACCAAAATCAGGGTGGAGTGGCTTACTGAGGAAGGCCACACAGCCCTCCTAACCATTTATTCCATAATTATTTTAGTTGTGACTTATAAAAATATATTGACTAAGGTATTCTATCTATCTTCCCTAATCACAATAATTCAGCCAACTGGGATCACAAGCATATTATATATATCCCAATAAATACCCTTCCATTTCTGCTTCACTTACCACAATCAGTGATAAAAATGAGAAAGTGGTCTAAAAATAATATTTTAAATATAAGATAATTTAAGAGATTAACTCTATTGCGAGCTGGCGCTGCATGAATGTTTACTCAAATAGTTATCAGATCGTGGGGCAGCACTAATTTCTTCTTCTTCATGTCGATACTGGAATCATGAGCCAGCTTCGCTACCTAACTTAAAAACAAACTTGTGACTTTATTTAAACATATTAATAATTAAAAAGTTAGTCTTGTCTCTCTGTACTTGTGAGTACATAGTCATCTTCATATGATTGAGTACTTGATCAGAACCCTTGAGGTTATTGATATTATCAGCGACTTTGGCTTCCTTTTCTAAGATCTCCATCTTACGGTTGAGTTCTTGCATTTTCTTTCTCTCTTAGATTTTCTTGACCTCCTCCTCTCGAAGTTTTCGTAGTTCTTTTCTCAACTCGAACTCATGGTCTTGGTTCTCCTCTCAAATAAAAGAAGAGAGTGGATTAAAAGTTTGATGCTCCTTCTTTTAGTTAAGTTGCTTCTTGGTGAGCTCAAACTTTCTGTCCATCATCTTGCACTTTAATCGCCATTGTTCCTCCTCCTCTTGCTTCAAAGCCATTCAGGCAAAATAATCTAAACCTATCATCTTTCATATATTCATTTATATTTCGATTGCATTGTCTAAAATGAAGCATTAAATCATTCATTAAGCTAATTACCCTTCTTAGCTTTGTTAGCCTGTTGCACTTGCTTCAAGAATTTGACTGCCTCCTTCTGCTTCTTGGCCATGAGCTTGTCTATCTCCTCTTACATTTTCTCATGTTACTTCCTCTCTTCTTCAGCTCGTTTCTCCTTCTCCTCTTGTGTTCTGACCTTCTTTTCGAACCATTTCATGTTCTTCACCTGTGCGCTGTTCTGCATCTCCTAGATAAACTATTCATGCTAATTAAAGTAGTATGCTTCTGCTGCTTGAGGTAGAGCTCTTGCTCTATCCTGCTCATTTGAGACATGCATGTCTCCATCTCGATCTTGTGCTTCTCCTGCAGCTTGGCTAGTATCTCATTATGCTTCTCTTCGTACTCCCTCTTCTTCCTTTCAATATCCATGCTCTGTTGCTTTGACATCTCATTCAGCTTCTACTACTTCTCCTTCAACTGCTTTCGTTGCCTTTCCTCCTCCAATTCCTGATGATGTTGGAAGGTCTTGTGCAGCATATCTTGAGTGGACTTGACCTTCTGAAGCCGCATATCATTAGCAATCCTTTTCTGCTTCTATAGGATATCTTAGATGAATAACATTATACTTACCAGTTGCTTCTTTTGCTGCACAGTCTTTTTGTCCACTTTTTCAAGTTGCTGCTGTAGCTTGATCTCGATTGACTGTCTCCTTCGGTCCTGACTGAAGTGACGCTTGGTGTCGTTCTAAAGCGTTACTTTACAACAAGACCATTATTAGTCTTACCTGCAACTTAAACTAAAGCTTCATTAGCTTGTCCTTCTCCTCTTGAAGCCTAAGGTCCGTAACGATCGACAAATCCTTAAGGGTGAAGTGAGAACGAGTCACAGAGAGCGGCAGTTTCTTTGAAGCGCCCTTCACACTCATGATGGATTTATTCTGGTTGTAATTGTTGATGGTGTTATTCAGGCTGGTGGTATTGCCCAAATCAAGTGTCTAGTTTATCTCATCCCTGTTCAGCTTTGCTAATAAGCATGAGTTAACCCATATACAATCAATACTTACCTAGTCTTTGTCGCTCCTCGAGAACTTCATTGAGAGTTTGAAACAGCCTTGATCTGTAGTGCTTCCACCTAAGCTCGATTATATCTTGTGCTATACCCTTTTGCTCGAACTGCTCGTAGGTCTAAGATATCAGCTCTGAGGGCTGGATACCCAGATTCTTGCAAGCTCTAGCCAAGAGAGGTG
The DNA here is from genome assembly GCA_027382625.1 of Tetmemena sp. SeJ-2015. NCBI lineage: Eukaryota > Ciliophora > Spirotrichea > Sporadotrichida > Oxytrichidae > Tetmemena > Tetmemena sp. SeJ-2015. Next base: position 12,247 of record JAJKFJ010006621.1, read on the forward strand.
ACTCCAGGTCTAGATTAATTGAGTCCAGCTGCTTGAGAGTCTTAATGCGAGGGAGATGATTGTGTCGTTTCTCTTTGGCAGCTGGATTGCTCTGACTTGGTGCTTAAAGCTGATTGGTGACTTTTGATTTGAAGTTGACTCCTGTCACTCCCTGCTTTTACTCTGAGGAGTAGTTCTTGAGTGGGTCATAGGGGCTGCTCCCTGCAAACGGTTTCATGCTAGAATCTTTCTTAAGAAAGTTGATTGAAGAAGTCGAAGCATAGGCTTTCAAGTAAACCCAAATTCAGAAATCATGATATTTATCAAAGAGAGAGATATTTAAAAATACTTTTATAAAAATAACTAGAACTTTAATATCTACATTACCTATATGTCTTATTTATTTTTCTAATTAAAAAAAAGAACTAAAGAGGTTTACTTGAGAGAGGAATGAGGATTCGAGAGACTAAGATTCAACCTGTCTTGTGACATTGTTATAGAAATCTGATTATAATCAAGAAATTAATATTAAAGTATATACTACAAACTTTTAATCCCTCTATTTAAAAAGATATAAAATAACCTCACTACGAAATATTGGATATTAAATTCCATTATCACTTTCTCGATGTCACTCAGTCTTTCACTGGTATTATATTCCCGTGACTTTGTTCTTATACGACCTCCAGACACTTTTCTATTACCAGCCCTTCTTCAAGTGATTCTCTATATTCAAATAGTCTTTTTTCAAATTCATGAGTGATAGAATGTCTTTAAGCTTTCTCCATTCGTCCATCGAAATCTCAAGCAAGTAGGTATCTCCTTCTGAGTAAGAGCTATCGTTTCTTGTGTTCTAAATCGAATTAAACTGCCCATCTACAACGAGCTTAGACTTTTCCTTTTTCTCCATCAGGATCTCTTCTCCTATGAATTCTCCCATTCGCACCATTCCTATTGCTCCCAAAGTTTGATTGTGCAGCAAGATCTTGCCGAAGAGCACGAAGTAAAAGCTAAGCATGGTATCGCCTTCTTTATAGAGCAGCTGCTCTTAACTTAGCTTGATTAGGGGATAAGTTTTGAAGAGATGTTTGACACACTAAACTGATAGTTTGCACAGAAATGAGTGATACTTCATCATGTTCACAACTGATACTTCCACCACTTTCTTACGATCAATCTTTTTCTCATAACTATCTTTAAAGCATTGTTTAAGAAGCACCTGAGTTTCATCATACTAAAAGCAAGATTAAGAAAGTGAAATAGCTTACATTATTTTGTCCGGGCAGTGATTATCCTCTTCCTGAGATATGTTCGAAGTCTTGAATCTGAAACTTATTCAAGAACAGACTGAGGAGGTTATTGGGATCAGTATATTTCTTCTATTACTTGGTACCACCAGTCTCATCAAGGGGGCGTGCATTTGTTTTGTTTTAGCCGTTTCTATTTGCTTCAACTAGCTGAGCACTGATGTCTATTCTCAGGTTATCATTCACCTCTAAGACGAATTTCTAGTGTATTCTGTAAAGTTTCTTCATTATAGCTCCACCTGCATCGTCATCTTCATCTAAAATTTACCTATTGAGTTTGCTCAAGTCATAAGCCTCTTCTCCAGGGTCGTAAACTCCCACCAAAGTTGGGTTTAGTAAAATCTTGTTCTGACTTGGCGAGGGTGTATTCTAAACGTTCCCATTCCCCATCTGTCCTCTTGGCCCAAGAACTTAATAAAATACTACCAATCTATTTAATCCACATTAATCTTTGCCTATGCTATGCTTATGCTAAAGTTTGTCGCTCAAGTTCCCATCACTTAATTTGGGACTATTTCGAAGAGAGTTTGCCACTGTTCTGGCCTCTTTCACATTTTGATAGGAAACTAGGTCTATGCTTTTGTAGTCACCGTAGCCTTCATCAGGCTTGAAATCGTTTTAGAATTTATTGGTCTGTACAATACTCCTTTGCTACTAACTTTCCGCATTCAAAGCTTCTATTTTATCTAAATGTTGGTCTAGTGATGACTGAAATTCGTCTTGCTTTAAAAAGTTAGAACATCTATAAGATGATGATGCTCATTTTGTGGAAAAGATGATTACTAAGCGCCTCTAATTGGAGAGACCCTTGCAGATATGCTTGAGTGCTGAGGCTGGTACCTTTTTGGCGCCACACTTTAAAATAAATGAATGCTTTTGTTAATGGGCTGTGGGTTGAGCATCTTCATCAAGTTTTGAAAGTCATTATTCGAAGACAAATCCTCATTCTATTGAAAACTAGTGTTGTTACTATTCGGTGCATAAGGTTAATTTAAATTTAAATTCAATCAATCTAGATATTTAGGTTGCTTGTCTAAGTAGCTGCTATTCAGAGTATTGGGCTGATACTCTTAGTGCTAGTATTTCTTAGAATTCAATATCATAGCTCCAGTGTTCTGTAACCTCCTAGGCTGACCTCATTAAATAACAAAGACAAACTTTGTCTATTTTAATATATTCCTCCTCCCATCCTAGTGGAACTCGTGGGTAGCTGACTATGGTTGAGGCTGCTATAGCTCTGTTACTCATAATCCATTAAATATTTATTCAAAACTAAGAGTAAGCATGAAATTTATGCCTTAATTGCAAAATTATCACTTCAAATTGCATAAATAAAAGCAAAATGGTTGAAGCACTTTCCTAATATCAGAGTATATAAATTTACAAAATTAGGGATTACCAGGGTATTTAAAGGGAAGTATAAATCAGATCTGATGGTTGCGTTTCCGGTCTAGGCACAGGCCATGTCATTTGGAAAGGAGTAATTTGGATTAGAGGTATTTCATAAATCTATTTAGGCAGAGGTATTGATTAAGTTTCTTGAGAAGAAGATCCAAAGTCATCCAGAGCTTTTGAAAGGCAAGCGTATACTTGAAATAGGTTGCGGTGTTAGTGATTAGATAAATTCATTGAATTTTTATAGACTGGAATATGTGGACTATCCTGTGCTGCCTTTGGAGCGGAAAAGGTTTATCTGACTGATCTCAAGGAAGTTATAGAAAAGATCACTTCAAGAAACCTAGAACTATTTATTGAGAACAAAGAAGTTAATTCTGGTACAGCAGTCTAGGCTTTTGAACTTGATTGGAATATCGATACTGAGAGCCTTTAAGATAAAATTTAAATAAGTTTAAATCACTAACTTAAAGATACACTGAGCTCTAAAGGCATCTTAGAAAAATAGATTGACTTGATCATAGGAAGTGATCTAATCTTTAACGAAAGTCATTTACGTATGGTGCCTAAAATTCTCAAACAGATTTGCGATATACACTTCTCCATTCATAAGACAACCCCAACTTTTGTGATGAGCTACAAAAGTAGGAACTCAGAAATAGATGAAAGTCTATACTCCGTCTTTGGGTAAGCAGGATTCGATGGTGAACAGGCAAACGGAAGAGAACTAGAGGATGATTTTATGTGCGAACCTATTGATGTCTTCATCCTCAATTAATTAGATAAAGAACCCACACTTTTAATTCCAAGAATTGAAATTTGACTTCCTCTAAAGATTTTTAAGTTATTTGGCTAATGTTTGCTGACAGTAAATTTTTAAATCGATAATAAATATGTCGTTTGTATCTGACGCATAATTTACGCAAGTCAAAAATACCGCCCATCTGCCAGAGAAAGAATATTCGCAGAGGCTTATCATTTTCCTCTATGGACTGATCTTCGTTTGCAATCTTCTCATAAACATAGATCATGGGTCCATTCTTTTTAAAAAAACTTAGATTCTATTCATTTGAATTGATTCCTGCGGCTACTCTTAATTTGAAGCAAGACTTAAGTATAAACAACGTGGAATTAGGAGTGTTGGGAAGTTTGGTCTACCTTGGCTTGACCACAGGTAAATTACAGCTCGTTTAAGTTCAGTTTGTAACATTTATAGGGTCAATGGTTGCCACTCCGATTTTCAGTATGATGACTGCGAAGCTATAATAAATTAAGGTTTACTATATCTAAACTAGTGAATTATAATCATGATCCTAAGTTTCCTATTAAATGCTGGTTCACTTGTACTTTTCACGCTTTCAAATAGTTTCCTACTGCTGTCTGTTTCTCGTTTCCTAGTTGGGTTTTGTCAGGTATGTTTTTTGAATTTTTTCATGAGCTAGATTTATGATCAGTAGGATGAATTTCACTTCGAAATTATTATTATAAAGTCTTATTTACTATATTGTAGGTCTTCGTTTGCATATATTTCCCCGTGTGGGTGGATACCTTTGGCAAGCCACATTAAAAGACACTCATGCTTACTCTGCTTATGCTTGCACCGCCTATCGGCGTGGTTATGGGTTATGCTATGACAGCTATTATGATCGCTAATTTTACCTGGCAGTATGCTTTCTACCTCCAGTCGGTCATGATTGCGCCGTGTTTAATTGCTTTCCTAATCACTCCATCTAAATACTTTGACATCGAAACTGCTGTAGAAGAAATTAAATCTCAAAGTACGAAGGAAAGCAAAAATACTACTCGATTTCAGAGCTAGCAGAGAAGGCATATCTCATTGGCATTATAGAAACCTAAGCTAGTAAAAAGAGAGAGCGATCTGGATGCTATAAATAATAACGCTCCCTAAATGGATTCTTTGATCGATTAAAAGTAAAGTTCTCCTTTTTCAAGAAGCAGAAATGGAACAATTTACGGTAAACAAGCAAATCATATTCCCAGAATTTCAGAAAAGGATTAATTTGGCTTGTCAGCTGTAAGTATATTTATGCATCTTAAATTTATAGGAATTATTCACAAACCAAAAACTGAGAAAGATGTCAGGGAGGTTGAGTTTTCACAACAGTTCAACAAACTCTCCCCAAAGATAAAAAAGTCTTATTACAATTCAAGAGTAATTGATGCTCCAAGAAAAGGCTAACTCAATGCAAATTCTGAGAGATCTAGGATAGAATAAACCTTACATCTTCATAGTCGTGGCTCTATCACTTCTTTACTTCGTGATTACTGGTATCTAGTTCTGGATATCAGACTATCTCTAAGTAGTGCTTAATGTTGACCAAGCTACTGTCTTCATTTTCTATTCCTTCTCCTGTATTTCAGGACCAACCATCGGTGTCCTCGTTGGAGGAGTTGTCATTCATTCTTAGGGCGGGTACTCCAGTCCAAATGCCTTGAAGATATGTTTCATAGTGGCAACTTTGGCAGTTCTAGTGAGTATACCTGCTCCTTTCGTGAGCAACTTTTAGATCTTTGCACTATTGATCTGGCTTTTGC
>JAJKFJ010006627.1:0-17476 GCA_027382625.1 Tetmemena sp. SeJ-2015
GGTGGTTTAGTTTGAGTCTAGGACGATGGAGGCAAGATCCTTATCTTAGTCTCTCTCAATATTAGGGATAGTTACATTCACTTGCATTTTCTGCTCCTCTTAATTTATTAAAATTAACTTATCCACCTTAAGCAACTATAATCCATCCTGCCCGAATCAAACTGAGAAAATAGACCATCATTTTGAGAACTTTGCAGCACATAATAAAAATTCTTATGCTTATATAATATTTCTTCATTTATAAAATTGGGAGAAGACTCCTCCACTGGTGGTGGAACTGCCCACTCCCTCCTAATCGCTGTCGCTGCTGCTGTCAGTCTCACACACAAAGTTCATGAAATGCTTTTTCTGGCTAAACTTGGTAGCCTTCGACTGCAATGAGAACAAGTTTGAGCTTGATCCCCCTCCTTGAGTGAGCTTCCTCAACTCCCTCAGTCTTTCAAGCTCATTAAAAGTATTATTTATTTTTATCATTCTAGGTCTTGAGCTTGCTCTTGTTCTCATTGTTGAACTTATTGATGTCACAGGTGTGATACAAGCTCTCAGTATTATTCATAATAAATTATCAATTTATTTCCTGTGATAGTATTCCCAAATGCGAGATCTAGATTCCGTTGGATATGGCTGTTGGTGGACATGGGTGAAAGCAAGCTTTGGTTGGAGACTATCCTATTGAGCGCCTGGTTGAACCTCTGAGTGCGTTCTATGGATTTTTGAATGACTGGGCTAAGGTCTTTCATTCCTGACATGAGTCTGTTCTCCTTATCATGGGAGAAACAAGACTACTGGTGGGAGTGAGCGAACTCCCTCTTCAGCTCTTTCTTCATCTGCGCCCCTTGAGATTTTATGAATGCTAGTGACTCTTGTAGATTGCTCTTCAGAACTGTGAGATTACAAAATTCATTAAAGGATGGTAACCATATTGAGCTTGGATTTAGAGTTAGGAGAGAGAACTGGATGGAGGATTGACTACTGCTCAACGATTGACTATTTCAAGGCCTCCTTCTTTTTCTTGGAGCTGCTCCTTCTTTTATAACCAGGCGGGGAGAAGAGGCGAGTGGGTCTCTGCTCTTTGAGCGTGGGAGAGAGTACAGTTACCTCCCTGTTCTTTAACTTGTTGTCTATCAGGATGGCCTTACTTCCTAACCGTTGCAGTTGCTTCCTCTTCTAAAATTGTGGATATAAGCATTAACATATTTATTGTTCTAAGCACTTGACTAAGTAGGCTCGAGGTAGCCTCTACTTTGGCTGCTCCTCTCACTTCTAAAGCTCCTGTTGCTTCTCGAGGCGCTATGGAAACTCCTGTCATCTCTGGATTGGGACCTTTGAATCGACCTGTTGGATCGATTTGCAAAGTCTTCCTAGTCTGCAAACCTAACTCTAGAGGTGTTGTGAGAGCCCACTTCCTCCTTGAAGCTACCACGATGAGAGAGACTCTCCTGCCTTTCTGAGGACCTGCCCGCTCTCTCCCTACTCAGACTAGACTTCTAAGTCTGCCTCTCATCTTGAAGACTTTATAAAGATATAGTCAGATTTTCTTATGAAGAAACAGCTTTTGGCTGTAGGACTGGTTCCTTCGCATGACCTTGATTTCCTGCTCCCTCCTCTGCAGCTCCTCCTCCTTGTTCTTCAGCTGCTAGCTTTGTTGCTTGATGCTCTTCTGAAGTTTCTTGATCTACTCTGCTGCCTTCTAACTTGTCTTCACATGCAGCTACAACTCTGAGAGCATCTCCCTCTCAGTCCTCGACAACTTCCCGCCTACGCTATTCACTGGCTATCCTTGAACCCTCGAGGGTATTTTCTAGGTAGCTGCAACTGCTTTTCTATTCTTACTCTTAGACTTTTGATCCTTGATTTTGGTTCTAGAGTGCTAGCGACTGTTGCGAGTGTCTCTCAAATATGAGGGTGGCGAGGTTAGCGAAGCCATGGATGAAGTTTAGAATTGTCGGTAGTTGTTGCTTGCTGATGTGGATGGGGAAAGACAAACAACAAAATGTTATCCATAAATTTTCACACTTACTAAATTTATAGAGACAGAGACTTGACTTAGGACTCAAGAAAACCTTCTAGAGTCTCTGCTCTCGCATCCTGAGCGGCATGATCTTCAAGCTTCGGAGTGAGTGGCAGTTTTATAGTGAGGCAATCTCCTTGGGGGCTTTTTTGGTGGGTAGGGGCTGCCGCATAATGGAGCTAGCTGTTTAGTTTGATTTCATCATTATGGATTTATAATTAGCTGCAACAATTTACAAAGAGAGAGAAAATCAAATTCTTTAATCTAACTGACTATTGCAAACTCTAAAAAGATGTGGGAGAAGGATAGTTGAGGATAATTAAGAAATCTATAGTGAAATCATGGATGAGTCTATAGATACTTACCTATGAAAGAAAATGAGGATAGTGATATTCACATGAGTTATCTGTGGTTGACCTGCAAGGGCAAGCCGAATCTGCTGTCCTTAACAGTCTATTCCAAAATATCGTTTGTCTTTTTGCTCTTTAGTGGATTAAGCTTCATACTTACAGTTAATAAGTTCATTGATGTCAAAATGATCATAAATAAATTAAGAACTGTAAGAGGCTTTGCTAACTGAGATGCCTTACTCTAGGGGGTCAACTTCCAAAACTTTCACCTTTGCATATTTAGTGCTCTCTAACCCTGGTTCTGTCAGGTTACTTTTTAGAACTTGTCCACTTTTAGAAACTAATGCAGTAGCTCCCAAGCCAATTCCTGAGGCAAGGATCCTAGAGTTGAGATTGTTAGAATAGTCTGAGTTTGATAAGGCCTTTTAGATTTTCATGGGCGGTAGTTTCCCAAATCCTCTTGCTGCCTCACCCTTAGAGCTGAGTTAAAGCAAAGAGAGAATCAAAATTATTATAAGTTACTCAAGATCAAAAGTCTGCTTAAAGTTAGAGAGACCCTAGACACCACCACCACCACCGTTTAACAATGAGTTCTATCTTTTCTGATACTTTGACTTAAATTAATTGCCCTTGAGTGTATACTCGCTGCTCCTCTGCTTATTTGTGAGTGGGTTGATATCTTCTCTTAGCTTTGTCTTTGAGTCCAAATTTGTAGTTGGAATCTTCATTTTGTCTCCTTTAAATGGGGAACCACCTTGCATAATCTATTCCTTTATTTCGTTCATCCTTGTAGTTGATGTCATTGCCTGAAGTAATATATTTTACATAAGAATATTAATGAGCCATGATGGCTAATGGATTCTACATTTTCATAGAGCCTTTATCATCATACTGCTGAAGCTAGCTTTAAATATAAGCCTTGGAGCCCATGAGCAATCCCTAATCTTATTAGCTTAAGTTTTCTGTAATCTTATGAGAATAGTTTGCCTTCTAGCTCATGGCGCGAGTCCTAAGGCCTTTACTAATCATCGATGACGCAGCAGCCTAGCTATTATCCTAATTTTGGAATACTGAATCTTAGCCTTGCGCCTTGTTGCTCGACTTCGATTTCTAGTTGAGGTTTTGAGCGCGACTTAACATCGCCTAGCCTGGAGTTAATGACAGTTGATCAAACTTCAAAATAGGTTCTTGCTTTTTAGCCAAGTTTAAGGCTAATTATTGCTGCTGTCGCTACTATTGGGATTAAGTCTTAACTCCAAGACTGTGCGAAAGTAGTTTGGAGAGCTTTAAATTCTGGGATTAAGGATAGACACTGCTACTGTTGTTTGTGCTTGTCATATTTGCCTCATTAAACAAATCAGAGTTTAAATACATGTATTTGAGGTGGGGTAAGTTGGATAGGAAGAAGGAATGTCGCCGAAGCCTTATGGTTTTATAGGTAGAGATAATCAATTTAAAAATAGTTTTTAAATTTATAGAATGGCCTTGAGTAATCATCTTGGTTTGCTTGTCATTTTAAGTTGCCTACTCTTGAGCCTGTGAACTTCTAAGCTCTTTCTCAAATTGAATTAGCTGCTTTCTGAAGCCGTCATTAGGATTTATGAAAGGCCGCTTGGCCTTGACCAGTTTCATTGCTGCTGAGTAGGAGAGTCCGTGTTCATGCATTAGGTAAGCAATCACAACAGTTGCACTACGAGAGACTCCAGCAAAGCAGTGCACGAATACCTTCCCATTTCCGTTATTGGAGGCGACTCCATCTTTGATGAACTTGATGCTGGCTGGAAACCCCGCCTTCAGATTAGTAGAGGGCAGGTCCAGCACTTGCACCCACTTGTAGATGAAGAAGGAGGGGAACTTTGGAGGGTGGTCCTTCGCTACTGTTAGTATGTGAGTGATGCCCACCTTCTAAAGTAGCTCCTTGTTATGGGCTGCCATCAAATCGCCCAAGTATAAGTTATCTAGGATTTGATCCATTTCGAAATTAAAATTCAACTTTAATCTCTTAACTCTGGCCTACTATTTATTTTGATCTCATTTTAAACGCTTATTTAGGATCTATTTCCTCAAAATGAGTTGATAAGCGTAAAGTAGGTATTTTGAAACTCATAATGGAAATTAGTTTTGCTTAACTTTGATAGGTAAGATAAGTTCCTCATTAAATCATTGTTAATTCATAGAGTTAGTTAGTTAATTTAGTTATCTTCAAATGACTGTTTTCATATATCGAATTCCATCTCCTGACTCTCTCTAACAATACAAAAAAAGGTTCCTCAAATATAGAGGAAACAAATAGGGTAGTATAACAATTACAGTTTGCCGGCTCGAATTTAATTCAGGATCGTCATCATCTTATAAACAACCAAAAATTTAAATAATACTCCAAAAATAATGATCTAGTTGGAGATTTTAATACTGATCTGCTTGATTGTCGATATTAGAGGCAAAGTTGTCGCCCCAGTTCATCAAGTCAAAGTCACTGGCCTTCTTAGATCGAGCTATTGAACGCGTTCCATTCAAGCTACTGTCTTCTTCATGTAAGTATAAGTAATTCATATACGATTCATTGTTGGTCATCTTTGTGTAGAGCACGTTCTGATTTGTGTTAAGGAATGACATGGTCGTACCATTTTCACTGTTCTTAACTTGATCTTGCATTAGCACTGAGGAATTTAAACTCGAGTTTATCAATGAGAAGACTTGGCTGCTCACTTGAGATTAAATTTATGTTTTCTCTAATTTATGAACTACAGAAGAAATATTTATGAGATTGAGTGTATTGACCAAGAACGGCCTAGTAACTCAAAGCTGCTCTCGCTATAGTTTTTATTTTCCTCTTTTAGTTAGCCCCATCTTCATTCCTGCTATTCTTATCAAAGTTTTCACTTTTCTTTTCCTCTTCCTCATCCTTGAAATCAAAGTCTGATATTGGATTGATGAAGCTTTAATCCTGGTCATTGGACTGCTCTTGCCCTTAATCTTGCTTCTATTCCTATTCTCCAATTAAGTTCTCAAAACGAAATCTCTTATGTCCCAATATACTAATGAATGAAAGTTGACTGTGGGATTTTTCTTTGAGTTAAATTTGTAGGTGCCGTAGGCTCTGGCCATGCTGCCACCACCTGCAATTGAGCCTTTCCCTCTGCTGTTGTTCCAAAAGAGGTATGAGAACAGATTGGTTGCTCTCCTCTCCTTGATAGAGTTCGAATTGCTTTGGATCTCGCCAGTTTAAAAACCACTACTCTGCTGCTTCAAGCTGTCATCATTTTCTCCACTATAAATGGAAGCAACACTTACAGTGAAATGACTATTGTTGGACTTTGATGCGTAATTGTGAGGAGCCTAAAAAGGCCGCTGATAGAAGCTGTTGCTTTCATTTTAGTTGGTGATGTTGTAGCCGTCTCCAGGTAAGAACATGAGTCCCTCCCTATTCATCTCCCTCAAAGTGTTCTTATCTAAGTTATTATTCGCAAATGATTCTACAGAGACCTGCTCAAACAAGAAAGTCTTGAATTGGGAATTATTTCGCTTGAAGAAAGACTACTACTGCCCACCATTTTTCGAGCCTAAAAATTGAGAATGGAAGGCTGAGCTAGCACCGCTGTTGTTCGTCAGCTTACGCAATGATATGATAGAAGATTTCTTGCTATCGAGACCCAGGAAGTTCTCAGTGTTGATTGAGAACTAGTTGCTGCTGGTGTCTATGCCAGCTAGGATGTCTTTGATATTCTGAGTATTTTAGTTTGCTCTTTGGCCAATCCTCTAGTTGTTATCATTGATTACTTTCCGCTTGAAGGAGTTGAGCTTAGTGGGTGCGTTTTATTTTGCCTGAGCGTAGAAGAGATAGAGTAGGGTCTCTGCGTTGAAGAAATCAAGGAAGATGTACCAGACGAAGCGTTCGTACTCCAGCACCCTATAGATTATGTAGGAGTTGCTCTCTGTGTCGCTTAATGCCCAAAAGCTTAAAGCACTCTGTCCTAAACCTTAATATTGCAAAATTATAATAAGACATACTAAAGAGTTTAATTTAAGGAGTCAATCAAGTTGAGAGTTATGAGGAAGTGGATCCAGTAAATGAGAACTTTATGCTTCAAAGTGTAGTCTTTGAAGCAGGCTAGCAGCTTCATTCTCTTCTGCTTGATGAAGAACTTTATCATCTCAAAGAGTCTTAAGCACATAACTTTAATATATGAAGATGAGTTCATATAATAATTCGTTAGAACTGTATCGAGGATTGTCTTTCCAAACCTGCTGACTATGAAAGCTATCTCCACTGGATCCAGCTGCTTGTCTTTGATTTTAAAGTAGTACCTGCGAGTTTCCAAGGTAGTCAGCACTCCAAAGAATAGGAGCTGAAGCGAGAGGAATATCCACTTGAACTTTAACAGTTTCAACATTTTAAAAGGATAAAGACATTTTAAGATGTAAGTTGCTTCTGCCTCTTTAAGTATTCCTCTGCTGAGTCTGAAATTAGTGTGCAGTAGACGTAGCGCATCTCGAAATAGAGAAGGTAGAAGATAAGAGCATTGCAAAAGCTGAGCACTAAGTCCACTAGCATCAACCAAGATGCCAAGCCTGATTAATCCAAAGTATCTCCATCCCCAGCATCTTGCTAGCTAGATTGTGAGGAGAGATCATTTGAATATGAGAAGCTTAAATAATCATAGGATCTAACCTCGTTGCTTTTAACTCAACTCTCATCTGTGTTAAATATTATCGATGTAGTTCCATTTCCCTTCTCATTTACATAGTTGCCTTAGTTTTCCTACGGAGACTCATAATTTTTCAAGCTAAAGTTCAACTATAACTGATCTTAAAGACTCCAATTCATCTATCATAGTATCGCTTCATCTTACTTATTTGCTTATATCTGATAATATTGTGTTTGATTTGAACTTTCCTCATCGCTAAGTTACTTGCTTTATCCTGTAGCAAAACTTCAATATATTAATATTAAGAAAATCTTTTTGATTTCTCTATTAAACTAAGCCCATAGTCTTTTTAAGTAGCCCCGCTTAGGCTACCTTGTTCTGTGAATTCATAGATCGACCAGTTTATGAAACCAAAGTCTTATATTGAAAATTTGCAATGATAAATTGTTTATGATGCGATTGAAGAAGCAAAGGCAGTAGATAAAGATTACAAGGAGGGAGAGTTTGTCCATCCTACACTGAACTGCCTTCAGAGCAAAGATGGTGCTCAACTGGAAGACCAGGAAAGCGATAATGCAGCATGCGAGACTCACAGTCATCAGCACTTATAGAGTTGACTCTTCCATTACAAAAGCGCTGCTAAAATATTTTAATCCTTATATTTTTTACAAATATCCACATTAATTCTTATAAGATCAATCACTACTCATGTATGAATTACTAAATGATAATAGGGTAGTATATATTTTAAACTCAAGAAAATTATAAATTTCTAGATGCATTCCATCATAACTTAAATGATTCAAAGTAATTTGAAATATGATTCGACTAAGTATTTATTATGTATGACTTTTCAAATTTAAACATTAAGACCTAGTTCCTGATTGTGAACTACTGTCACTCTAATTAATATATATATATACTGCCATTTATTAAAAACTTTTACTTTTTAAGCACTTATATTCATTCTTTAGCTTAGATTCCTGAAGATAATTTGATTCAAGTATAGAGAACTAAAATTATAGTAGATATAAGTATATAAATAAAACCGTCCTTTGTATGATCATTGTTGTAAACTTAATGTTGCTGAAAAATAGGAAATTTTTGCATAGAATAAAAATAATTAAGTCATAGATTTGTCAATACTATTATGGATAGGAAATTTGTTCAATCCTTTCTAATTCTTTAGAATTACAAAAGCCTCCTCCTTATTCTATAAATCTAATTTAACTTTCAAGCTATATAGTTATATATACCTCTGTCATTAGAGTCACGCTCTATAAATTCTCTTTCTATCAATGCCTCAATTCTAATCTTGATCTGTGACAATTCCGGCTTGAAATATTTTGAAATGGATAGTACTTCCTAGACTAACTATGAGTGATCAAGTTTGCGGCGGGCCTTCATGATTCTGACAATGGCTGCCTCAATAGAAATAGAACGATCCTTCTCAACGGACGAAGAGGCGTCTGGTGGTGTTTCTTCAAGGGAGGGTATTGGGAACTTCACCCTTCTCAAATCAGGGTTGAATTCCTCATTCAGCAAAATTATGTCCTCTGGGTGAAAGACACTCAAAGACTTTGCTCCTGGACCATTAACTTTGAGCAGCTTATATTTATCCTCCTGCATCAGACTACGCAAAGTTTTTGCGCAGCCCAAGTCATCAAGGTTCAGTATGTCTTTAAAAAAGTGATCCATTTAATTTATAAATGAAGGAAATGTATGTATGAATGTCTCTTATTTTGCTGAAACTGTACTACTTTCGATCATTAAAGAGCAGAATTATGCAAAGCTGGGAGGTTGCAACCATAAGCTCTATTTCTTTTTCAAACTTTGCTCTGATAACAGCATTACCTATATATACAAGATAAAAGAAAAATGCCTATTCTAATATTGGATGTATTACCCATTGAAAAGCGCCACTTGAGTTATCTTTAACTATACCTTTCATTATAGTAGGCATTGAAGTGCTACATTTTTAGCTAGAGCTCATTAGGCAATAACATGTCAAAAGATTTGTAAGAAGGCCAGTGACTGGCAGTTAGGATGGTCACGCTAAACTCTATATCTTCTTTTTACTTCAGACGAAGATCATCAATCTCAGGTTTCTAAATCTCCCGTCTGTGAATATGTAAAATGAATTTTAAGATGATCTATAAATATTAGTCTATCTTCAAGCTTAATTGTAAAGCAAAATTAATTAAATTGAAATAAAGTTACAAATTGTATAATTTTCAAATGAAACATTGATTCTTCTTCCTTATAAATTTCTGTTTATATCTTTTGAAAATGGTTTGCTCTAACCAATTTAAAAGCAATTCATTTTTAATTAAATTCCTCTAATATCATACTTCTCTAATTCTTCTTTTGAAAGCATGACATCAATTAGCATGCCCTCAATTTTCTGGGTGAACTTGGGTTCGCAAGAACCCTTGATATAGGAAATTATGCTATTCTCATACTCATTCAGCTCAAAATTTGATAGCAGCAAGCGCTTAGCCAGATAGCTTCTGTAATTATCGATAAAAATATCCTTTTCGTCAAGATATATTACGAGTCCTGCTACATTCTTTAGATGTGTCTGCACTTTTTATTCTTCTTCTTATCTTAGGGATTTCTTACTTAAAATCATGTCAATGTACACAGCCAGCAGTTCTGCCATGTTAAGTTTTTTGCTCATGTCACCCTAATTAAAATTCATGAAGAGCTAGAATGCAGAGAAGCAAGATTCTTGCAAGTTAGCATCCCCGTTGAAGCATGCTCGAATAATTTCTTGGAACTGATTTCACAAGTCTATTATTCACTCGAAAAGTTTTGTTGCCTTAAGTTGCTGCTCCATCATATTTCGATCGTGTTTAATAGCTGCTGCTGTGGTAGAAAAAGGGAAGGAATTGATGATTCTATAGCCTTTGCTTATGATCTACTCTTTGAATGTCTCTTAAAGTTTGAATAAATTGTCTGGAAACTATTAGTTCAAGGAATATAGAAGAGCTATGTCCTCGTAGCTATTTATCTAGTGAAGTAAGTTTACACTCTGAAGAAGCAGCTATTACAGGAATTGTTCCTAGGATTGCTTGGCTACTTTATCTTTGATGTCTGTAAGTGAATATTTTTGGCACCTCATCTATTCTTCTTGAAATACTTAGTGCATTAAGGCTAAGCTTTCGAATATGTCGCTCGAAGGTTGGACATTTATCGATTCACGGCTCTTATTTTCATAAAAGCTCTTTGTCTCGGAGAGCATACGATAAAAAAAGAGATATAATGAAAAATATAAATAGAAAAGAAGGAACGATCCTCAAGAAACCTTTTACAATCGATTTTGTTAGCAAAAAGAGGGATTAAAACCTATAATAAAAGAAATTCTATAATAAAAGTTAAGACTCAAAAATATTAAAAGCTTTTCATTCAGAGGAATCAGCAAAATGAGATACCAATTTCAAACCTCATTTTCTTACATTTTGATTCAACCTTAAAACTATTGACTATTTATATCTCCATTGCAGAACACTAAAAAATGAATGTTTCTTCCTAAGAATATATTGGGACAATAAAAATGATTTTTCATTTTAAAGCTCAACCATTTTTACTATGTGAATATTATACCTGCTTATAGGGTTTTAATTCAATTTATCCTCATATATGCATCCACTGCTTTTTAAAGCAAGCTTTGATCAATTGCTTCACCCTCTCTTTCTCTTCTTATTTCTTTTAAGATAACATTTGAAAGATAAATATTGTTTAAGATTGCTTGCGTGATTGGTTCAATAAGCTATTAAATGAAGACTTATTTAAAGATCATGAGTCCTTAGTCATTAAGAGAAAATTATTGTTCCTCTTGTAAGTAATAAGAAAAGAAATGAAATTATTTGTTGACTTTTAATAAATTTATTAGAGGTAAACTTAATCATGGAGTCAGTTAAAAATTTAAGTTTCGCATATTTAATTTAAAAGAAAGAAGAATAATCCTCCTCCTCCTCCTCCTCTAAATTTGCAAGTTTATGTTTTTTAAAATGCTGAATAAACATTTGCTGAGAGATATATCATTCACACTTGAGTATTAAGAGGACATCAAATTACAGAGAGAAAATTTGAATTTACATTGATCTCACTTTTAATTGCTTGCTCAGATATTTCAAAATAGATATTTATTAATTCAATTTTAGTTGAATTTAGATCTCTATCTGCTCTGAAATTCAGAGATTCCACTCAATTCCTTTACAAGCACAAGATGATAGATACCTTAAATCAGATGTGAATATTGAAAATTAATGATTTTCCCATCATCTAACGAATTCTTTAATCACATCTTCATTTGTGAGCATAGGAATTGATGGCTGGTCATATTACTGCTTTATGATGGTTTTTATATGCTTCTTCTATTTTAAGCGAAGGATCTCAAACTCTTCATCCCTACTAGAATAACCCAAACCTTTCACAATTCTAAAAATCTTCAGCTAAAGCTGGGAATGTAATAAAAAGACAACTAAATTATATTTAAAATTAAAAGGGAATAAAATCGTGACTGTTGAATTGAGTCAGATTTTAATGATTATGAGACCATTCTAATCAGCATAAAATTTGAAGAACTTTTTATCTTTGCAATTTGTGTGAGAGCGCTCAGATCTAATTTATTATCGACACAATAGTTAGAGGTTTAGAACTTTAAAATAGTTGATACAGCTCGCATCATATCTCACTGCATAGGGTTGCTGTTGAAACTTTTAAAAAAGACACTCATATTAATCTTTGATTAGCATTCAAACAGGCTTCAGATCAAGAGGTCAATCTGTAATTTTACTACACAAATTTACAATAAATTTCCATGTATTATTTTAACTAATCACCGATTTTAATAAATTCCTAAACAGTATTATGACAAATTGAATAAATTAAAAATCCCCATTCGTGAAAATGAGGAACAGGTTTCAGTTCAGACGAAAGGAGCTGGATTTTGTCTTTCTTTTTTTTACTTGCCATATTTTGAAACTGAAGTTAATTTTTTGAAAGGCAGCAAAAAAACTTACTTACCTTTGGCTTTCAAAATAGTTTTTCTTAATTAACATAGTGGTGAATTCCTCTACGTCTAGCCATTTTATTTTTTCAAGCTTATTGATAGTGCTTTCAAGAATTTTATGGTAAGCTCTTTCTATCTTCTTTGTGAAGTATTTTTCCTGCACTTACTTCATTATTATGTGTGAAATTTGTTCAATGAATTTATTAATTATGATCAATCTTAAATGTATTATGACGAGCAAAGCCATAATCAATTATTTATGGGGGGGGTTATTAGGAGCTGCAATTATTGAATTATAAAATGTGCAATTGGAATTTATTAAAGAGGTAAAATCCTCTCAAATTTTAATAAATATTCTTGCTCATCTTTATCTAACATCAGTAAAAAATTGTCAACTCTTTATTTGATAAAATATCTTAGTTTCTTCTATCATACGATAGAAGCTAAATTTTCATAAAATATTAAATTACAATATTCAAGAAGTTTCATGCAGTCAACTTCGTTAACATCGAGAGGTATTAAACCCTTCTAAAATTATTGAAGATGCAATTTAAATTTATTTTGCTTTTGAATTTATTTCAATTTTTAGAAATACAAATCATCCTAAATTGATAACTATATATTTCAATAATTTATTTTCATTTATTTCCTTTTTTTATCATTCCATATTAGCTATTTTTCTAGTGGAATTTAAATCTTTTCTAATTTAAGAAATTACTAAAAATTGTGAAAAAACAGATGTGAGAATGAAAATTTGAGAAATTTGAGAAATATATCAAGAACTAAAATATGAACATCCTCATTATCAGTTCTTTATCTTATAATTAGAATCATCTGTAATAATATGAGTTTTCTTAAGTATTTATGATATTTATTTACATTTTAATTCTGTTTTTCAAATAACAATATGAATAAATGTGTCTAAATTTCCTTTCAAGACCTTAATTATAGCGATATAAAATAGGAATATTCACAACATTTACTTGACTTTATTTCACAAAACTGAATTTATTTAAACCTACTAAATTATTTTGGGGTTTAGATTGAACTTATTTGCATGAATAGATCCACTCTATTTTTAAGCACCGCTTCATCTATGACCTCACCCTCTCTTTCTATTTTTATTTCGTCAAAGATAAGTTATTTTAAAGATATAAATAAATATTATAGCTCAGATGTAATTGGTTCAATTATTTCTTAGATGAAAATTTATTTAAAAATCCTGAGTCCCAGGTCATTAAGAGAAACTTAAGATTCCTCTTGCACATAAAATGAGTTTAAAATTAAATAAATTAGCCTTTTATATAAATTATGAAAAGATGTATTAAAGGATAATGGAATCTCTAATAAAACCTTAATTTTTACTTTGAAAAGTTTATAAATATCTTCTACCACATCTTATGGATTAATTCTTTAAATTTGTTTATGAAGATTTTTCTCCAATTTAAGGTTCACAATTGCTACTCTCATTTATAAAGATCGATTAAATGGCTTGACTAAGGAGAAACGAGAAAAATAAATTAAGTTATAATATCTTTGAGGAGAGAAGAAGAACTCATTCTCAACTCGAATGATTGATCCCTGAATGCTTCAACTAATCTTCGATATGTATTGGGCAATTATCAAGCAATGTGTAGAGTTTCCTCATCTTTAATCTGCCTCTCAAGATAAGAAGTCAAAAATTCAATTAAAGCGTTCTAGCAATACCTTTCCCTAAATTAATGTTTGATTATTTCACAATCTATTAATATTTATTTATTTCCTTATTAAAAAATTATAAATAGATTGCATGTAAAAAGCAAAATTGAGGATAATTTTCCCACCATTATATGAACTCTTGAATCAGAGCTTAATTAGGAAGTTTCAAAAGTTATGGGAGGTCTTTAGGCTTTATGATTCTTGTGATTTATTCAACGTATATTAGTGAAGAAATTCTAGCTGATAATCGTGACTTAAATTAGCTAAAATGTAAACGATTCTACTCAATTTATAAATCACCAAAAATTATAAAGATTAAAAGAAAATTAGATAAGCAATATTCGTAAAATCATGTACAAGAAAATCTAGACAGCAATTTTTAAAAAATCAATAAATTGAGAATGAAAGAATACTTTTACATATTTGTCATTTATTATAAACTTTAAAAAGAACTTAAAAATACAATTAATGTGCCTTACTTACGTGTAACAATCAAACTTCTCCTTTTTGCTCAGCATGAATACTTTATCCCCGCTTATAAAAAATGTTCCAAGATTTTCGATGATCTTATCTTGAATTTCTTTTCATCTAAGTTGATATCTTTTGTGTCATCTGTAGCCTAAACCATGCTGTTTATTTTAATTAACAATTTGATCAATCTTAAAAATAAATTAATTCTTATATAAACATTTCTATCATAATTAGTTAATTATTTTCGTGGAAGGTTGCCTTTTACCCCATAAAATATAATATGATAAGAAAGTGAAAATAAGTTGTAATTAATTTCTTTATTAATAATTATAATCATGCGAGTCAAACGCGAAATTACTCAAAAATAACTACCTCTAGATTTCAGAGGATTTAATAGTGAGTAGTTGTAAGAGAGTGGAAGAAGAGCTCTCATTTTTATCTTCAAGAATTTGAGCTTGAATTTAAAAGAGAAGTTGCTACTTTTTAGAAAAGTCTACATAAGAGTTAAAGCAAAGTTCTAAAGATAAATGTTGCATCTAAAACATGAAGTGGACTTCTATCATTTTAATTTAAAGATGGAATTTTAGTATGAATAGAAGTTTTTTAATTAGTGATAAGTCCCTTTCAAAAAATTAATTGTAACTTTATAGTTAATATCTCATAACAAAGACTTTTTAAATAAAGAAATTTACCCTCCTTCAAAATTGACAACAAAGAATTATGCAAATAAAGCAAAAATTAATGTAAAGAATCTTTTATCAAATATCAAAGAGCAAAATACTTTAGAAGATAAGAACCAAATACAAAATAAACCATATTATATCTACTTTATAAAGAATCTTAAAGATCAACATTAAGAATGGTAACTCGTCAGAGGGTCAATTTGATTAAAATAAAAAGATATAGTTTGGAAAATATATAATACACACATTAATTATAAAAGAACTTCTGCCTCTTCCACTCACTCCTTTAACTTCAGAAGTTTCAAATAATTTCAAAATAAAAGAGCCCTTAAAAATAATTTCAAGAATGGATGACGATGAAGACGAAAATAAGAATTGGGTCTTCTACTATATATCTTTGAATTCAGTGGTACTCCTCCTGTATATCATCCCTGCGGTACTAACACTTCAAGAAATTAAGATTTATCAAATCACATTTTTAACTTTTGTCGCTGCGGTTCAAACTGAGCAGAAGCGAGATGTGCAATATCGCTTCTTACGTTATAAGCTTTGGGCTAAAGACTGGAATTTGGTTGGTTATGGCCTGTACAAATCCTAAGGAAGACGTAATTGGCTGGATCATAATGCTGGAAGTATCTGCCGACGAGATCATTATTTTCACCATTTTCTGCTTTATCTTCGATATTCTCGAGATCTACACTAAATTGAGTTTTCAATAATACAGACAATAATTTCATTTCTGAGGACATTTTATATTGTTGAGCTGTCAAGATCACAAAGAATGCGAAAAGAGACTGAAAAGGGCGAAATTATTGAAGTTAATAACTCTGACGAGTTGCGCAATTCTTTATGTCCTTTGTCTGGTCATCTAACAATTCTATAAAATTCAAATCCACTTTTAAAATTTAAATATATAATAATCTAGTACAGGAGGTATGTGCTGATGATATTTGAGAGCAGCATGTCTAACTTTGTGTCGATAGTATTTGTGACTCTCAAAGGCTTACAATTCGTGGTAAACATCTGCATGCTTAAGACTTTCACTATGATTTTCAGGTTCTTCGTTCGCCTCAAATTCTCTAAGCTCGAGGAAGATTTTGAGGAGCCCTCTGCGCTCAATAAATTCACCGTCTTCTGGGTTTACTTGCTAATCATCTACAACCTTGTTTACTTCTTGGATAAGTTTACAAATAAATATTTCTTCGTACTTTATCGTAAAGACAATGTGTGAATGAATGATAAGTTTTTAAGACCTCCAATGAATTTGATCGCTTAGAAGAGCAATGACCTCCTCCTGAGCGGTATATATTTGGAGCGCTTCTTTGTCTACACACTCCCTAGCTTTTTCACGGCCATAACCATTCTATACCTAAATCTTTATTAGAGGTGGAAGATAGTAATCATAATTTATATTTAAAGAGTTTATTCTATTTCCAGGGGACGACAGTTAGGAAGAGAATGCAAATGTCCAAAATTAAAAACTTTAGAGATTTCTACTCGCACTCTCAGACAAATCGTTATATGAATTCTATGATGTTTATCTTTTATAAATCAAGGGATAGGGTTGAGTTAAGAAACCCTTGCTGTACCGAGCTAAAAGATTAGCAACACCAATCTTTTGGATTCGCAGACAAAGAGAGATCTAAAGTCTCCTGACTTCTCAAAACTAAACAAAAGGTAATTGTAATTGAAGAACGATGATTGTGAAAATCGCTCTTCCATCAGTAGCAATGACTCTGAGCAAGCAAAGGATAGAGAAGAAGATGAAAACTAGATTGTGCTTTAGAAAAATACTACCTCAGATTTCTAATTTTGGCAAAAATAATTATTTGCTTTTTAATTCATTTCTTAGCCGCGCCTCATATCTGGTCGCTTAAGAAGCTTAAAACTGCTTAAAATTTTGCTGCTGATCCTTTGATAGTTAAAGCAGAAGCAAAGACTAGCAACAATTCATCGATGAAAATCCAAGATATCACTAACACTTAATCGAAGAGCTTTGCAAATACTGAAAGTCGATAATTTAAATTTAATTTTTATTATAAAGCCAGAATTCTTCGAAAAAAGCTAGAAATTATTTTGGCTTTAAAAAGAACAAAAGGAAGGAAGGCAATGCCAAAAATTAAAATCCTATAGAGAGGCAGAACCTAAAAAATGAAGAAAGCACTGATACCTATGTGGGTAGTATAAACAACAAATCCTCATAGAGCGTAAAGCACATTTCACAATAGCCAGTGCAATAAGAAATAGTACAAAATACCTCATTGAAGCTTGTGCAATCTTAATAAAACATTCCTCTCTTTCTTTAGAAATAAGATATTCTCATTCTAGAGGGAGAAAGAAAAAACTCTGGTAAGAGTCAGACTAAAAAGAAGAAGGGGCTATTCAAAACCCCATAATATGATAAGAAAGTGAAAATAAGTTGTGTATAATTAATTTCTTTATTAATACTTATAATCATGCGAGTCAAACACGAAATTACTCAAAAATAACTACATGATCCATCCTATCTCAGTTTCATTTTGACTCTAAGGTATGGATGTAGTCACCCTTATCAGTAGTAATAGCCAGTTCTCAACATCAACTCCATCGCAAAAATG
>JAJKFJ010006631.1:0-17475 GCA_027382625.1 Tetmemena sp. SeJ-2015
ATAGGCAGCAGGTGGTGGCCTCTTAGAATTCAAACATCAAGCAGCGGTCCCTGATTCAATATAAAATACTTGCTCAAGATGAGAAAAAGTGAATTAAGAGCGAGAGAGAAATCTTGGAAAGCTGTGATCAATCGTCAGGCATAAGTAGTAGAAGTCATCATTAGGTTCTTCTCAGCCTTGGCTAAGGTAGACTTCCAGCCTGAAGGATCCTACGATATTGAGCGACAAATGACTAAAGCGTACAAAGCGATTATAATAGAAGTGATTCTAAAGATATAAGAGGTAGAAGATGTTAGATTCGCTCTCATCAGCTCTAGAATTTGGAGTAGAATTTTATAAATGTCGAAGGAATCTTGACCCCAACTATTCGGTAGCAGAACAAGATGACAAAAAGCAACAGGACACCTCTCCTCTTTAAAGAGTGTAGAATAAATTTTTTAAAAAAATTGAAAAAGCACAAGAATAAGCTTAAAAACAAGAGGGACTACCTTTGTAGGTAAGAGGTTATAGTGCATGCTCTCGCATGGGATAGTCTGATGAGAGAGTGCGCTGCAATTTTAGCAGCTAATTCGCAGGGAATGATGTAGAAATTATACTGGAGAGGCGGAGAACGATATCAACCAGCAGAAGGGTTTGGAGTCGTAAAGGAAATTTTATATCAAAGAATTACTCACAATACTGTATTAATTTCATGCAACTAGTAGAAGCAGCTTGAGAAGCAATAAAACCCCCCAGAGATCTAGCTGGTATGATTGAGAAATCTAGCACCTCAAAGAGAGCACACATCGATTGCTCCATTTTAAGGTTACGAAGAATTATACTAAAAAATAGGAGGGAGGTTTAGGTAGTTTTAATACTTTTACAAGCAGCAGGTTAGCTAACTAACAGAATTCGAAGCCCATATTGCTCTGGAAAACCCAAGTTAGATTGGGTCACTTCAACTCACGAATTGAGGTGTAAAATCATAGAGTCACAGCTCAACATAGCATACGAGATGAGAGCGATAAGGTTCATGCCTTTAACCTATGAGGAATGACTAAAATATTTATACGCTCCCCACATGCAGCTTGAGGTGGGCAAGGTAGAGTTTCATGTAATAAATGTCTTAGGCTGGCAACTACTTCTATTGTTTCTATTAAAGGGGACTTGCACAAAGTCTGCCAACTCTCCCTTTTAGAAACCCCTTCCCTTGTTTAATTTTAGATAATTATTTTTAATTATCTATCTTAGGACACTGTAAATGGCACAATAACAGCAACAATTGTGAGAATGAGTCGCTGAGCCGGAGCAGCAGAAGGCTAATCTTATAATGTAAAGGATGAGTCTTCAGGAGCTGGTGGTGTAGATGCAGGAGATTGAGGATAAAAAAGAGAAATAGTGATATAGCTTGCTAAAATCAAATATATGCTTTGATATGTTGGCTGTAGAAATTGGAATCTAAATTAAATTATTGATAACAAGCTGCTCAAGAAGAATGTTTTCTGGCTTTGAAAGTAAATTTGTGAGTGATAATATTTTAAGATAAGGGGTAAAATTATTTACTTTTAAATTAATTAAACTAGCCCTTTAATTAATCAAGATCTTTAATAGAGTATTCCAATCAGGCATTAGTAAATTAATTCTAATCAAATAAATATATTAAGCAGCTTCTTTAGATGCTTTAAAAGTGATATATAACTTTAAATTTTGATTATAAAGTAATGGCAGGTAGGCACGAGAAGATCAACAAGATAAACAAGGAGAACGCATAGTTGATCACTTCCTCCTCCCTCCTCCACCTCGCCCACCTTATAAATCACTCTAGCTTCCTAATTCTAAGCCAAAGTATCAAACTAAGTTAAACTCGAATGATCTTCAAACACAATTCCAACTACAGTCTGCTCATTAGATTGTTGACAGCTGTCAATAATCTACAGATAATAAATTCAAAGATTCAAAGCTTAGACAAATAAAAACCAAAATAAAATGATCCTTTGGCTTAGAACTAGGAGGCGTGAGCGACTTCTAAGGTGGGGGAGGGAGAATGAGTGCTCGACTGTGCGTTCTCCTTGCTTATCTTGTTGATCTTCTCGTGGCTACCTGCCATTAAATTATCATCAAAATTTAAAGTAATATATCACTTTTAAAACAGTTAAAGAAGCTAAGCTTTCTCGCTCAAAAGTTAATCTCTTTTTTTACCTTTACCCTGATGACCTCAATATTAGCCAATGAGACAGCTTTTTATCAACCTTTCTGACTTATGACTCATTAAGATTTTTAACTTGATCTTTTTTGAACAACCATCTTATCAAATCACTTATTTTACTTGCAAGAGAGGAGACAGTCAAGGTAGATACTCTGAGTGAAGCTTACGTTCTACATGTCTAGGAGAGTAGCAAGTAGCGCTCATTAATCTTGGCTTTGATATCTTCACTGATTACTAAAAATGGGTTTGGCTTGAACACAGTGCACACGCTCATAAAAGAAGAGTAGAAGATGAGTTAGCAGCCAAGGTTCTCGCCAGTGAGGACTCCTGCATCTTCCCAACAATTATCAAGAGGCAAAAGCACTGGCCGCAGATACAGATGCAAAGAGAAAAGCAGATAAACACCAGGGCATAGGAATCCTCAAGCGAGCAGCACCTTTACATGAGAATTAGAGCTATGGAGATGAAGAAGAAGGCATAGGATCTTATTAAGTTCGAATGTAAAGCCTCATTCATAGAAATTGGGTCAGCCTAATGGAAGAGGGAAGAACTGGATGCGAATATATTCTGAGGTGAAGGTATAAACTCCTGGGACGCTATAGATTACAGCCATCTCGTTAATCAAGAGGAGATCGGGAGCATGCAAAATAAGTTCAAAAGAAGAGGAGAAAATTTAATGAAACTAAGTTTTATCGTAGTTGTCCAATTCTTTAAAGAGAGGCTCTAGTCAGTTAGTTATCACTCTAATGCCGAAGAAGAAGATTTTTCAATACTGAGGCAAGAGGAGCAGCGATTTTTCTTTGAGCATTTTGTAGCAACTAGATAAAATGAGGATGAAATTACCCGATCTTCTTCGTTGAGAGTAGATGTGAAGACAGGAGAAGAGAGTACCTGGAACACTGTGAGTGAATTTATAAAAAAAAAAAAATATAATGCTCATTTTGAACTAATAATTATTAATAACGAGCACTTTCCAATCTTACTATTTATATTTTGGGTCATAGTTATATTATAATTTATTTCAGCTTGGTATAATTGGAGACTCTAAGTTGATAATTGGCCAGCTTTTCAAATGCACAAATTAAATAAGGAATCTCTAAGAAGCTAGAGATTAGTTTGAAGAGTACACACTTAGATTTGTTAATGGAATTACTTGGTGTCCAGCTTATAAAGACATACGATTGCTTCCCTGCCCTCGTCCTCCTCTCTTGATCTAATAATTTAGAAGCTTTAAGTAGATGCTGATAAAATGGGTATAATCTAAAAAGTAGATAAATCGAATCTTCCAAATAAGAGATGAGTAATTGTTTTGCTTATTCCCCAATTGATGAAATACATCGCCAAGAGCTACATTGGATCAACTAAGAGCTTTTAAGACATACTGTTCAGGACTGTGGAGCTCGATACTTCATTTCTAGATGTGCTCCTGAATCTAAAAAGTCAGGGAGCGCATTACGCCTAGTATTCGTAAACAGAGGCAATGCCACTTTGAAATACAAGAAGCTCAAGGATGCGAGAATTAAGAAAAGGATTTGAATTAAGAAGTAACTTATGGAGGAAGGAAAGCAGTAATGTAAATTGATAGAGAGGAAGCAGAAAACAATTCAGGGGTAAGTAGTTCAGTAGCAGCAACCTGGACAGCAACATAATCAGCTTACTACTCTTGGAGCAAAGTAGAGAACTCCTACTTAAAGTAAGGCACCCGAGTGATCCAAGTTCAGGCCGTATGGCAACGGAGTGAATTTACTATCGTCCTGTAGTATGAGCTTGTGATTGATTTCATTAAAATTTATATTAAGTAATAATAAATAGAATTTAAAAGGATGAGATCGGGTGGGGTGAGGTTGTTGGTTACAGCCAGCTACGATATGGTCAGCTTTCACCAGTCTTTCTTGGCTCAAAGCCACCTCAGGAAGAAAATATTGGATAGAACAGTGTATGGGAATTGACCCATGTGCCTTGGAGCTTCTGTAAATTGAGAGGTCTCGTAAGGGTGATATTACCTGGATGGAGGCGAATTGAAAGCTCTTAGAAGAAGGCCTGAGAATGGTGGAGATTGTTGCTCTCAATGATATCCGTAAGGTGAAGGAGCATTTAGGTGATAGCTCAAATCATGCTAATCGACCTACCAAATTTCTGCTTGCAATCGATCCTTGAGCCAACTAAGCTTGAGGACTGCCAAGCATTTAATGTGGATTCGTCTAGGTACAGAATATGGCGCCTGACATGGATCCACAAACCAGACTCTTGGAGAACTCCTGCCGCCTGCTCTGAGCTTCCTGCTTCTTATCCTCCTTGAAGCGACAAGAGTAGCTAGCTGGGCGATACTTGACCCCGTTCAGCAAATAAATGTTCCTTTCTCCTAAAGTTTAGAGGAAAGGGATGGCATATCTGTTATGCAAAATGTAGGAGAACGTCGTCAGACTCAAGTACGCTGTTTCTTTCAAAGTCTTGAGGGTGTTGAAGAGATGCTTTTTGTTTGTGCCGGTGACGGAAGTTGAATCCTTCCCTTATTAGTTTTTTGAATATTGGAATCCATTGCGACTCCAGCTCAGAAAAATCATATTCACAGCTCCTGCCTTAATGCCGAGGACACTAGCAATTTCAGGATAGATGTACAAAAATGAAAGTTTAAGTCGAGATAAACGAAACGAAGCTTATATGCCGAGAGCTGTTACTCCTAAGAAATGGTCTAGCGCTTGATCATCTTAGTCGGCTAAATTTCCATTTGTAATTGGAAATCTTAAATAATTTAATTTATATCAAAGCAATCTAAGAAAATTCTATTCTCTCAGGTGATTATAGAGAATAGCCTTACAACAAATATGTTCCAGATAAATTTAATTTTGATAAAACAATGGATTAGTCCATAGCGAATCAGGAATAGAACAATTCATATTTAAAAGACTATTGAAAATATGAATTTCATCACATCTCACATCTGTGTGACGCACTTGAAATAGTTTAGTAGCATGTTCCTTCCAAGTATTTAGTTTTAGTCTTTTGTATAAAGACATCACATTTTAAATGTCTAATTCGTTGCTAATGTTCAAGAACTCGTCATGAGCCATCTCAATTAGTGCATCATACTATGTTTATTTATTTTGTTTCATTTTATTTTGTTTTTGTCTAGAAGCCATACAAGACAGCAGCACTGGAGTTTCAATCTCCCAAGCCTCGTTCATAGTGAGATCATCTTCTCGCGATGCTATCTGAACATAATCATTGCAGGATCATACGATCTTAGTAAATCTACGTTAAAAAAACAAGCTAAAAGATCATGCAATATCATAAAGAGGGATCAGTTTGGATTTACACTGACAGATGGAAGTCTGTATTAAGTTCTGGAAGCTAAGTGTAACACACGGATATCTTCTTTTGCAATCGGAGAAATCTGCTTCACAATTAGACTTAATATCACAGAGGTTGATTGTATTTGTGATTGTATTGACAATAGAAAATGCTACAGACTGATAATTGATATCATTGAGGCTAACTTCAAAGACAATTATGAGAAGTTTAAGGAACAGACAAAGAATAATATACGTGTTAGGCTTGCTAAGGTAAGTATGCACTCTCTGGGGCCAATATCAACAATCAAGATCGCCGATCTCGAGACACTTAAGCATATCTCTACTCACTGCACAAGCATTTAAGTAATAACCTAGGCTTATCTGCTGGTAAAGGATGAGCTTCAAAAAATAAAGATCAGCATGTGTAAGATCAACAAATGGAATCCAATTTTTTTTGGCGAGTCAAAAGTATTCTGTGAGACTAGGAGCAGTGAGTATTCAGCACATCTTGACTTGGCACAAATATTGCTAGCTCACAGGCAAACGATTTCATACTCCTCAAGAAGATGATCATTGAAAGAAATGCACTTGCAACTAAGACGAATAATTATTCAAACAATTACAAGATTTCACACTTCATGATAACATCTACTATACCAGAGAAATTTGCAAGAAAAGAGAGAATAAAGAAGAAGATCAAGGACAATAACAAGGACAAAGAAAGCAGAATATGATTCAATAGACACAATAGAAAGTTCAGTAAATGAGCTCTCTGCAGGGATTGAATGAATTTGACTCTAAATATTCCCATAAGAGTTAGTAGTATTTGCTAATGTTTAAGTATGAAAGGTCTCGATCATTATTTTGCTCTGACATGGGAGTATTTATTAAATCTTGTTACAAAACGAAAATTTAGATAAATCTGACTAGAAAATAACTTATTCGAAGCGCTCCTATTAGCAAATGCTACACAAGTAAAATACAGAATACTCTCGTATCATTTAACGAATGTAGTCTCAAGCACAGAGTGGGGTGTCTTCAGCCACAGTGCATCAGTTATAGAAATGCTTCGGCAACTATCTTTTATTCCCTGAACTCTAAGACACCCGTACTACCAAGACAGTAGTCGAATGATTTCTCTGGTTGTCTTCTCTGATAAGTGATGGCTCAAAAGTAGCTTTATATTTCATAGTATTCGACTCTTAAGTAATAATTACAAATAATTTTTATGGATAATTATTTCCACTGTTTGAAAACTTCTTCTGAGCTTTGCTGTCTATAGCTTCTACTAAAATAGATAGCTTTGAGTTTTTGTATTCACTCATTAATATTTCAAACTCGTCCACTACCAGTTTATGAATAGACTCAGAGATGTTTAGAATATCGTCTCTATGCTTTATTTAAAGAAACTCATCTTTTTCCTTTAGGAACTTAGTGCTTATGATGCTTATAGAACAAGCTCGTGTGACATAGTTTAGCTTTTTAGATTAAATACTTTAGAACCGCTGCAACATTTAGCATATGATCTGTGTGATTAGATGTAAATTATCTTGTGTTTCTTTAACTAAATTTAATAAAGAATTAATTTTCGATTCTTCGATGGGTTGGAACAGCCTGTTCCAAGAAATTCAATAGTTGGATAAATGGGCAGATAGCCAACCTTCAGGGGTATTTTGTTATAATTTCTGCTTAATTCTAATCTAGATTCCCTCTTGAAAGGAAGTTTTTCATTTAAAAAATACTAAAATTAATGGATTAGACTTCTCCGTGTATCAGAGTGTGGAGGAAGAACATGGTTACAGGTATGACTGAGTTTCACCTCCCTCTCATAGAGGTCCTCGAACTCGATGAAATCGTTATCAAAAACATTAAACACACCTAAAAAGTTAGGATTCACGCCTGGGCAAGAAACATGTTCCTTAGAGAGATAATTAAAGCTAAAGGATGTAAAGTAAAAGACGCAGGAAGGAAGCATCATATTAATTTGCCTTTACCGATGTAATTGTATCATTATCAATTATATGTTTTTATTATATGACTTAAGACTGTAGACTCTGCAATCCACAGTTACACTGGCTCAACTAAAAAACTCTCGCTAGCATATGCAATCCCATCTACTCTAGACATCTTGGCAATAAAGTTCGCAATTCCCTTTATATCAAATAACTTTGCATCGATATACTTGTTACTATACTCAAAAGAAAAATTAAATTTCAGTGTCGGAGAAACAGCGAACTTGTGCTGGATGAAAAAACAGGGATCAAAACTGAATTTATATGATACATCCACTTTGTCGGACTCACTCGTAAAAGGTGAGGTACGTTCTTATTAAATCAGGCATTCATGCCTTCGACTTCAAGATAAAAGTATCCTCTTTACAGAGACTAAAATGTACTCCTATTGCAGAGCATTGGACGCCTTCGAACATGTTGTAGAGATTCGTTTTCTCATATGTCTGCTGAGCTACTGCCTTTCCTGATTCAGATGTAAGAAACTTAAGAGAGGTAATCATGAGGAGCAACTGGAAAATATTTAAATACCAGTTGCCCTCTATACTACATAGCCATATTATACTTGAATTGCTAAGACTCATGGTCAATCAAATGCAGAGTATCTGTTTGTTGAGTGTTGCACGTTGTTTTCTACTGTAAAAAAAACTTATATAATAGAATACACAGACACATCCCTAATTAGTATCACGATAACACTGACAGTGAAGAAAATTAAGCTTAAATGGAAAAACAGATTATATAGACAGAACACATGATAGTCAACCAGCATATAAACAACAAACGCTAAAAGTGTACAGGCTATTTCATTTTAAGAGCAGCAATAAGTGTAAGAACAAGAATAAATATGAAAGAGGATTAAGATTGTAAGCAAATAGGCATTTATATTTATATATTTCATCTGACAGCAGTCTAAGTTGTTGTATACATTATACTTAGATAACCTATCTATGGCAATACTCAGCTTATTCAACATTATTACTGGTATTTGTAGTATCTATAACTTAGCAATTTAAGGGTTAGAGTGGTTTATAAATAGTTTATATACATCAAATATATTTAAAAACCAATAAATAAGAGTGGAACGATTTTGCAAGAAACCCTTAATGTTTCCTATCTATGTAGATAACTAGCCCAACTAAGTAACTCTGACTAACCAAATGTATAACTTAGAGTCCCTTAAATACCTTTGTTTACTTGGCCTCCTCAGTCTTTATAAATCCAATAGGAAGCCTTCGTCTTCGACAGTGGCCTCCTCACTCCACATATTAAAGTGTCCCAACATTATCCACCCCCAAGAAGCATAGTGATATGCACGTGCTACTCCTGTTGTTTCTTCTGGCAAAGTGTAAATAATAAATTCTTGTCACAATTGACTTGTTGGCCCTCACCTAGATTACCTTTCTATTTCAACTTCCTCTTACATTCATGTCTCCAGTAAACTGGTACTTGTTGTCATAGAATGTTTTATTCGCTGCAGTCTTTGGTGCTTTGAGTTACCCACAACATCTCTTCAGAACCGCTTACTTTCTCCTTCTCCTCCTTCGTTGCTTAAGGTATTATTTCAACCTGCTTCTGTCTCGGGAACACTTTGTTCTCGATCATAACTTCAACCATAGTGGGTGAAAATTTTTAATTACAGTGCTACTTAAGTACATAATCAATCTTGTAGTAGCCAACTTTCAAAATAAACTATGATGTTGCTAGTAAAACAGCAGGGGCTGGATGTGGTCTACAAGCATGGAAGAGAGATCATTGTTAGTTAAAACAAAGTATAAAACTTAACATCTCCAAAATATGGGAGCCGACTGGACTCAAGCACTGGAGTAAGGCTCAAGTCAGTAATGAAAAGGGTTCTAATCTCCTTCATATTAGCTCTTTTAATCCGTCCCGTCCTGTTTCAGATACTTTTTTATTCTATTTATTTATAAGCTAACAATACAAGGAAAAAACCTATGCGTCTTAAGTTCAAGAGTCTCATCTGGAGGGACAAGGCAGTCTAGATAAATAGCTATACAATAAAACTGGAGTTCAAGAGTAAGATTTACGGGCTTGAACTGATCCAGCTTGAGCAGCTAAGACTCCTATGCAACGGGAAGATTCTAGGTAGTAACGCAAAGCTGCTATCCTCCAATAAGATATCTTCAGGGAACCTAATTTCAGGGTACGTGATAAATATGGTACTGAGAAGAGGAGTTACTTATTGCTTCTTATGAGATTATATTAAAATTAAATTTCAAAGAGGTATATGAATGACACGTAAGTATCGCTAATAGAGTTTATTATTTACTAAATTATCTAACTTTAAATGGTTGACTATTATAGAGAACTAACGACTACCTGAACCTCCAGACAAGCTGTTTTCTTGCATCCAAAGCAGAGTAAAACTTGCTGTTAGATAAAAACTCCACAGCAGACTCATGCTTCAATATTTCTCGAAAGGCTAAAAAATACTTATAAATGAGTAACTAAGAGCATTTGTGACTTTTGAGGCACTCTAGATGCTTTAAGAAGTCTCTGAAATTTTGCATTTCAAAGTACTTTTCACCTTGAAGCCTCTTTAGATGCTTGGTCTTGCTCAGGAGCTGGATGAACTCGAGATCTCTTTCAGAGGGTGTCGTTATCATGTTTATGGCTCCTTAAATAAAGACTATTAATAATATTGTAGAGAGTAAAGATCCAACTGAATCGATATTATAAATAAATAACTCATAACATGGTAAATCTCTTAGAGACCGTTAACAATTACTATTCCTTTAGCTTCAGTTGCATACACTCTCTCTCCATATTCTATTATATAGAGTTGGAGTAGAATTCAGATAATATCCTTTAAAATTACAATAAATGAAAGCTTAAAATATCACCACACTAACCGGCTAAGCATTATTTACTAAATAAGTGCCTTCATCTTCTCGTTACTGTGGTTGATCACTCCTTCACCTGCTGTTCGCAGCCTCTCGAACTCCATCTTGTAAATCTTCTTCTGATCAGTCCTTAACTTATTACACTTCTCTTCCTGATGTTTCATTTTTCCTCAATAGTTACCTTAATCTCGTCTAGCTTTGAAAACTCTAAGCTGCTTTCAAACTTCTTTAACATACATCCATACGATTAACCTTCTTTCTGATCTTCTCGAGCATTTAATTCCGTGATGTGCCTTATCGCTCTCAGGAGCTTTTCTAATCTACTTCTTAAGTCTTGATTTTCCTTCTTCATAGAGTGGTCTATCGATTCACACAGACATGTCTAATTTTGGATGAAAATTAAATTAAAATCAATGATTAGTTAAAACAATAAATGAGGAGTTGCAAAATCGTGGCTGTTGAAATATCTCAAACACCCCTGTTCTGCAGCTTGCACGATAGCTTATCAAAAATCTATATACGTTTCTTCTTTAATCATTTTTGTGGCAGATCTCAGTAGCGAGATATTATGTGTCCCTTAATTTTGAAATACGTTAGTGCCTTCAACTTGTGTGGCTTATAACTCTTTACAGAGCGTAGCTACATAAAAGCTACAAGGATAAAAAGTTCTTTTAATTTTATGCTCTATAAATGATTTAATAATTATTTAAATCTCAGCCACTTCAACTGTCACTCATTTAATCCAATTTAATTTCTAATTAAAAAATTTTAATTCTCTTTTTTAATAAATTCTCAGGCTAACTTCTTCTCGATCTGTGACTTGACTGTTCAGTAGCTCGCTCCTCTTTCTTACTTTCCTCTTGTCTTGTTCCTTTATTCTCTCATCACCCTCCATTCTTTTATCTTTTGCTTTCAGATAATAAATATCATGATGGCTTCTTAATAAAAGCCTTGTTTAAGCTGATGTTCATTTAGATGGGCAAGGAGTTTATTTAATTTTTATAACGAGTTTTTTTATGAGTTCTCAGTCTGATAAAGGAGTTCAGTCTACTATTCAAATGGCTTAAATGAAAACTAGATACCTTACATTTACTGTATATGCTTTTAAAATCAAGTTATCAATCAAAATACTGGTAGAGAGACTTCTACTCTCCTTTACATTTACAGGCTAAGACAGCTGTTAGTTCTAAGTTACACCTGATTGGCTGTCTTTCTAAGGCTCAATATTTTTATAGACTCAACTACCTCCAGTCTTATGTCTTCAATCACGACCTCCTCTCCAGTCCATCCTGGCTCTGCTCCTAAACAAGCTCCATCAACAGTCTGAGTGATCCCAAGGAATTTTTAGTAGTATTCCAGATCCTCCTTTAGACAGGCACGTCCTTATCTCTTGAATAGTTTAGATACGCATTCAATATATGTTAGCACTTGATATTCCTTCAGTCTAGAGGTAAAACAGGCTGGAAAATTCTTCCAAGTCTAGTAAAGAGGTCTTCAACTGCTGAAGTTGTCACTCTATCTCTGATTCAACCATAGTACTTTGGGATGTGGAAAATAGCTTAGAAGAATTTATCCAGTCTGCTTGGTGGCTTCGGAAGCTCAGAGTAGTTTCTAAGACCCGGCTGATGAGATAGTCAGTAAACTACAGTCCCCTCTATATTGGCTTTATTGGCATCTTCTAAAGTAAATTCTTTTTAATTCTAGTAAGGCTTCTCTTTAGTTCCGGATATACTGTTCTATCTCGGCATGCAAGCTAGAAATTAAGCTGCCGGAGATAATCTACTCAGAAGTATTTTTCATAGGGGAGTGGCTGACTTCTTAGCTTAAGTATGACCAGACTCACCATTATACAAGGACACCTCCTTACTTGTAACTCGAAAGTGTACGATTAGATTGAGCTCCGTCTCAAAAAATTAATGTAGGCTGCAGAAAGGCAAGCTTCCTTCTGTGGTTGCATCATGTTATTAGTTACTCGAGATATCTTCATTCAAACTTGATAGCGTCTTGTTTAACCGTCAGGCGGATACTCCTTCAAATGATTAATTAGTAATTACGATATCAAGCGTAGCCTCATCTACACTTCATCAAGTGGTTCGTAAATAAAAAATATTTATTAATAAATTTTAAATATTCAAAATTAATTTTGCAAATATATTTAAACTCTGTGTTAAAATGGCAAATTTCTGTATATTATGAATAATGACTTCTTGCTCTGGTGTCTTCTTTTTGTTCTTAATCTTATTCTTATTCTTATTCTTTTTCTTACTTTTGTTGAGCTGACTTCCAAGTATTCTTTTAGTCATCAGTTCTGTGTCTCTTGATCCTATCAGTAGTTTTTTCCTCTCTGTCCTTGATATTTCCAACATCCACTTGCTTAGTTTGAAAGTCAAGTCTCCTTCAGTTAGGACTTAGGACAAGAAAGCTTAACTAATTCTGGGACTACAATGCTTAATCAGAACCCATTCTACTAACAATAGCTTCTTTCTATTCACTGCGTGAGAATGGCTTCGACATTCTCCAAGGTTTTGCTGTCTCAACCCCAAATCTCCCTTTCAACCTTCATTTCATGGCCTGGAATCCATAATCAGCAACTCCAGTATTATCCTTTGCACTCATTAGAATGAAGTTAGACTTGGGAATCTTCCATACATCAAGAAGCTTCTATACATCATTGTCGGTAACACTAATTTCATTCTTGTCATCTATTTCCAATAATCATGAACTTTGTTAAGTCCCAAGTATCCTCCCTCTCTAGCTCCTTTATCCACTCTAGTAAGCACTCGAAAGTTGACCGGTTAGTCATTTCAAACATCACAAAGATACAGTGAGCTACTCTATAGTAGTAGGAGACTATCTCTTTGGACCTTTCCTGTCCAGATGTGTCCCATATTTGTAGCTTAACTTTAGTTTAGTAAGCATTTAATAACTCTCTTTATCTTGAAATCAACTCCAATTGTTGAGAGTGTCAATGCTTGGAAGATTTTATCAGTGAACTGTGTAATCAGGCTAGTTTTGACTGACACCGCTATTTCCTTTTAGTGTTATCTCAAAATGAAACAAGATAAAGTTTTAAAATAAAATTATAAGGAAAGGAATTAGATGAAGGCGATTTAACTTCTACAATACAAGTGTGCGGAACTCTTTATTGCCTACTCAAGAATATATCCTTAAATACTTTCTTTAATTAAAAGCCTTAAAATATTTCCTACATGTAGGAATAAACTTTTCCTCGTCCACAAACACACACAACAGTATATTAAAAATAAGGTTGGGAAGAAAACACTATCTATACTATAAAATTCTCTGCTAATTTTGAACAAAATTTATCCCTTTTTAGTGATTCATTGCTAATTTAGGAATTAATTAGATGACCTATGATTCATATTTCTTAAAATACATTTTCACTAGAATGATAGTCACTAATGAATTAATATATAAATTCATTTTCTAATTTCATTTATTTAATTCTAAAAATGAGGGAAATGCTTCTAAATTAAAGGATCATACCTGCCCAAATTTTCTGAAAGATAATAAATGAAGCAATCTAAAGTAAGGAAACCTTTATTCTCTAAGACTTATTATGATGATTATTATTTAGCTTAGCTAAGATTTAATATAATTTATCATCATAAAAGAATCGTAATTATTAGAGTCACACTCTTGAAGAGAAGCCATTTACCCATGTATTGAAATAAATGGAATCCACTTTTAATAGACTTTAATATAAATGAAGAATAAGTTCAAATCTAACTAATAGAGTAAGATTGCCATTTATTAGGTAGATTGTATAAAAGAAAAAATGAAGATTTCATGAGAACTTGGATAGGTAAAGGTGAGGAAGAATAGAGGAAGACTGGAGGAAGTGAATTTAAACCCCATTTTTGTTTTTAGAATGTTTATGAATTAAATGATGATTATGATTATAAAGTTGAGGTGGCTGCCACCTTTAATTAAAAGGTGATCAATTAAATTTTAAGACATTGGAGCGGCTGGCGATTAATTTTTAATGTGATCAGCAATTGGGGTTTTAATTAAAATTTCACTGACTCGCTCTACTACTACTATACTACTACTACATCTACTACTACTAGCACAAGTCAGTGAAAATATTTGAGGTAAGTCCATCTTCATTTCCATTTATTCCATTTACGCAATTGACAATGATCATACTCTATAAGATAAGAGTAAGTTTTCGCAATAAGTTGACACATTTCTTATAGACAACCTGTAGAATAAGAGCCTAGAGAATTAGAAATTAAATATGTGCAATCCAAATTAAGAATTAACGAGAGAAAACAAAATAAATATCACTAAGTAAGAAACAAATGTGCATTGAAAATATGAATCGGTATATTAGAGTCCCTTTGCTTAAATAAACTTGTATTTGTCATTATCAATTCACTCATCATATCCTACCCATATTAATGATTTATAATTAGAAAGGAACTTTTTTAATAGCTTACGGTAGATGCCAATTAGGTGAATTACAATTATAATTGATTTTAGAACTTATTTATGGAGGATACAGAGCGGCAATCCCAAATTAGAATCTCTCCCCCTACTGAGAGGTTCGTCTTCATATACTTTTAGTCAAGGGGATTAAAAGAAATCAAAACTTTCATGTTGCGAGTTAGATAAAATATTTCGAATGAAAATCAGCTCTCTGCCATTTTTCATCTATTTTGATGTCAGTATCAAGATACTCATCCTTGGCCAACAAGAGGGTCGCAAGGATTCTCGCTCTGGGGTAGATTCAGTGAATATGAATATGCAACGCTGGAAACGTAATGGCTACATGGCCATACTTAGCAAGAGCAAGCGAGGCTGCAATCTGTTTACCCCGACACTGAATGTTGGAGCACCTTGATCAATTTACTTCATGAAACTGCGCACCTGAACTCGGAGCAGTACCGCCACTATTTCCATCAAACTTTCTGCAATCCACTGATACATTCTGGGTGAGACAGGTGTATCGCTGTAGCTCTGTCGTGCCACTGTTTACAAGTATAGCAGAAAGGAAGATAAGGAGTATAATCCTGTCAGCAAAACTTCTCCAAGCGCTTTATTCGATGGATCCTCAAGTGACGGCTTCTAATTTAATTTATAAGTCTAATTTTATCGCATTACAGCTACTAAAGAAAAGCTGGCTCAAGGAACGTTTAAAGGTTCAGATACTCAGCATTCGTGATAAATATTTATCATTGCAGTTATTAGTTAAGCAGGCGGCCTTCTCCAATACGAGGTTATCTCAGGCAGCATAATCTCCAGCACTTTTTTGTCTTCATAAGACAAGCTAGCAAAATATTTAAGAAATATTTTGTATTAAGTTATTCTACTTCCGCAATTAACATCAATCAAAAGCAATAAGATGGAATAAGTCTTCTTATTTGATCAGATTTAAATGAAAATGGAGTAGCATCAACTTTAATATTAACCGATTAGTATCAGATGACCTCCCAATACTAAAAAAAAAACATTTTTATTGAAGGTCAATTAAGTATACATACGCTATAAATTCCATCCTTTTTGCATAGAGGAGAGGGCCTTTGATTAATGGAGACTGTGGAAGAACTGACAAGGGAGAGGGGAGTAAGGCTATTAAGAGCTCAGGAGCACACACACGCAATCGATAGAACAGCTTATTAAGTGAGAGTTTTTTTATCTTTGTTAGTCTATCAGACAAATAAATACTGGTGTGCTTGAATGAATTTTTACATAAAATAGGGGGATGAATTAAGTAATAACACCCTTTAATTTTCATTGCTACGATCGTAGTTCACAAAATAAACTATTATAAATTCTGAAATCGCCCTCATAGATGTCCTAGTGTGCATGGAGAAGAAGCAGAGTATTTATTCTAAGTGAGATAAAAACACTAGAAGTGAACAGGGGCAGCGAATTTTTCAGTATTGGGCTGATCTACCACGACATATAAACGTAGATGTTATTATTTTGAGACCAAGGGGATAGTCCATTTTAGAATGGGACTTTCTAGGCAGAGATGTGGCTGCCAGCCCAGTATCCCTAAGAGTATCCTTCATTTAGGTTCATCACACCAATGTAGTATCCCAACATTGACAAGGAAGGAAACCAAGGCATCTCCATTCTTCATAAGCCAGGAAACGACGACTTCGGCTCTGAAGAGCTGAATGAAAGGTGAATGCTTGCTATAAGTGTAGAGAGTGTTGTAATAAGTATCATAAGTCTCCTCCCCTAATTGTAAGTGCTCAGGAAATCACGAACCTGGTTTACAATACAGGGAAGATAGAAAAGGAGG
Source organism: Tetmemena sp. SeJ-2015 (assembly GCA_027382625.1). NCBI lineage: Eukaryota > Ciliophora > Spirotrichea > Sporadotrichida > Oxytrichidae > Tetmemena > Tetmemena sp. SeJ-2015. The sequence continues at coordinate 16,629 of JAJKFJ010006631.1, forward strand.
ATACTACAAGAAGGAGAGACAATATGCTCAAAGAAGCCTAGAAGATATTTTATTTATAACACAAAACACCAAATAAATTAAGATATAACTTCATCTTTCAGATACAGTGGCATTTGCTAGTGTAAAACTCTATAACAGTATTTTTAATAAATATCTTTGATATGGCTTATATAAAGGACTCTGACAGCCAGCCTGCGAGGATACGTGGAAGCCATTTAATAGTATGAGACTCTACAGAACAAGGAGTCTGTTGGCAGTTCTAGAGAAGATCTATAAATAGATTCTAAATTAGTTAAAAAGGGAATACTAAACTGGATTCATCGAAGAACTTATTATTTCTCATTGAGGATATAAAAATTAATAAATAATATTATTATTATTTTGTTTATGATATTATTTTCTTATTTTAATTGTTTAAGTACGATGAAAGGCGCAATTTTACAACATAATTTTCAAACAGATTATCTTGTGCTCATCTCATTGAGATTAGTACTAGCAACTTCAAGCTTGCAAGCACTTTTATATGGAGAAACGACCCAAACTTCTCGCAACCACAAATCACTCACTCCAAATCCAGTACATGCTTTTTTCGTGCCTAAGCAATCCTCCTCTTTTCAATGAAAGAAATAAGCATGGATCATGAAGTTCCCTTCAAGCAATTTATAAAATAGAATGCTGTCCAGCATGTGTTATGGTAGATTAAGAACAATACTGTCTATACTTTTGTTACTAATCTTCATCAGAAAACCCTCGGCACCCATGTTCTCAACACTCTCGCAGGTTAAGTTGTTGATCTCAAGTCATTTTCTTGGACTATTGATGGCAGATGGATTCACATCATTGCAGA
>JAJKFJ010006676.1:0-17412 GCA_027382625.1 Tetmemena sp. SeJ-2015
ATTTTTAACTAATGTAAATTGATCATTAATTTTTGATTTAATTTAACAATCTCCTAATTTTCATTAAATTCCTACCTATATTATTATTCATTCAGCTCCGATTTGGAAAAAAAAACCTTCAGCTTCTTCCTGTAAGATTTTTTAGAAGGTAAACTAACTCGCATTTTTTTAGCAATTAAGGTAGGGCAGTAAGCACACATATTAGTCTTGAATTAAAAAAAACATTTTATATCAAATAAACTATCATACTTGCAAATTGATTGGTTATGCAATTATAGGACTCTCTTCGTGAACCTTCTTAATAATTAAACAACAATTTTCCTTAATATAAGGAAGGGAAGAGAGGATGAAGCTCTCTTATTTTCATTAAAAATGAGGAACTTGACAATAATTGAAAATTTATGTTGAAACTATGATATCAAATGAAGAATAAAATAAATTGATAGAAAACAACATTTTTTCCTCTTTGTTGAACAATTCTTATTACTCTTTAAATTTTGAGTTAAAATATTGAAAGTCATGACAGAGAGGAAGTGAGCATATAAAAAAACAATTAAGAAAAACATCCAGGACAACAAATCCATAATAGCTTGAAAATAATTTTAGTTACAGAATTTGTATACTTTTGAACAAATAGTGAGAAGGATCATCAAAATTAGAAATTAGATATCTCCTCTTATAACAATCTCAAGAAGGAGTCCAAGTCAGGTAACTACCTACTCAAGCGCAGTCAAAAAAACACTTCTATTGAGAGAGTTAGGCTTTATTTTTCATGATCTTTACCTTCATAATATATATTTATGGCTGCCTAATTAATTTTAAAAGCATAATGCTTTAATATCATCTCTAATTTTATACGAAGCATTTTGCACCCGACTACTCTATTTTTATTAGATTTGATTACTCTCGATCAACTAATTATATTCTATCTATAATAAATAAAATTAATGCATCGTATTGAATTTAATAAGTGAGTAAATTGTTTCTTTTATCTTTTATTTTTATCTTTATTTTAAATATCAGATCATTTAAATATGCTAAACATTCGATTTAAATTAAACTCAAGTTTATTATAATTGTTTTAAAATTGTTATGAGCGGAACTATGAATGATAATTAGGGAACTTTAAAAAATAAGTAAAATGAAGTTCAATTATTGTTTTGGCTCCAGGTTTAAAATCAAACTGCTAGAAAAGAGTGATATATTTTAAAATAGGATCTCTTTAAAGTTTAAAAAAAATTAAATTTAGTAATTTTAATTTAAATCAGCAGCCTATAATAGTGTCAGCTCCAAATAATTGCTCCCTGAATGAATTTTATTCTGTGATTATGAAACTTTCATATTCAAGAAAATACTTTTAAAAGCACTAATTAAATCAAAGAAATATAGTAATTGTTTATGTATGCTCTGGAAGTGAATAAAAAATTTATTGAAATATACCTGAATAATTTAAAAAAATTTAATTCAAAAAAAGTCTTCTAAATACTTACCTTACTAATCTCAATCTGAATTCGATTATTCGATTGAATTAACTTTAAAAAAAGTAGAATTTGAACAATAAGATTTTCATTTTCAATAACATTATAGGTAACTTAATTTTTATTTTTGGATGTAAGAATTTAGACGGATTGGGACAACTTAATTCTTATGTTTGTTAATTTTGTCATCTTCATTTAGGTATTTAATAGATTAGATTTTAGTCATAGAATGAGCTTATTTTAAATTAACTAGCTCTAATTTGTTTCAGACCAAAATTAGTTTTAAATTTAGTAATTTAAAATGATTTCAAAAACTAAATTTTAATGTCAAATCTAAGTGATCCTGAGAGTCAAATAGATTTTAAACTGATTTATATTCATTTATTTCTAAGAATGAGTAGAAAGTTATAATGAATCATCATTAAATATTGTTTTTAAATGTCTAATTGAGTTAATTATTTTTATTATAATTTTAAAAAAGAAAACAAAATCATATTTAAAATATAAAGAGCTATATTTTAAAGAAATTAAAAATAATTAATTAAAGGGAAAAAATATTCATATTTCAATTATTAAAGTTAAGAAAATTAAATAAGTAACTTTCACAATACTCTGGAAGTTTAACTGACTTCTCAACTCTTGACTTGAGAATTTAAAGCACAGAGATCTCTTGCTCAAGTTCAGAGAGCTCTCCCTTGCACTTAGAGCACACAACATCTTTTTGGTTGCTGAACATTAGTTTAGCTTGTGTTTACTAAGGTTGTTGAATTTGTTTCTTACTGTAATTTCTAAGATCTTCTATCAATATTCTTTACTTGTGATACCAAATGTTTTTAATTCAACCCCTCATTATTTAATGCTTATAGAAAGCATTTAATAAAGATTTTTTATGAGAATATATATGTACCAGGAAACTAATTTTATTTTTGTTAAAAATGTATGATTTTAAATTTAAAATTGAATGGGCAGAATTTGCTAATTACTGAAAGAAATTAATTGATTTCTTAAAACTGTTAATGTCTGGCTGAAAAGCTATGATTTGGTGTTGTCTTGCTTTAAATAATTTATTTTTAATTAAAAAAATAATGTGTTTAAATTATCTTTATATTAAGCTTCAAAAGTGAACTATATAAATATGCCGAAATAAAAGTTTTCTAATTTTAAATGGAGGTTGTAAATAGGTAATTCAAAGGAAATGTTGATAATTTGGAATTGAAATATTGAAGATGAACACAACCCCTGAGTTGTTTTTAAAAAATTTGATTTTAAAAGGTGAAGCAAAAAATATTTTCAGTAATTTTCATATTGATGCGAAATAAGGTTAAGGACAAGAATTATCACAATTTTAGCATTTATTATATATAAGTTAAGGAGCAAAAAAGCTCTCACAAAAAAATCTTATCTCAAATGTAATTAAAAATAGAAATTAAATTATCTGCGATAGGAAAAATCTTCAAATTGTACACTCATATATCAAAAATAGAAACTATTATTTTAAAACTCCTCAATGGAAATTCCCTCATATATTTTTTACCTCTTTAAAAAATATAAAATGCAGACTGCAGATGAGCTGTAGTGACAAGAGTTCTCATATTAAAATGTCAACCTGCATTGATATAATGGCTTCCAGCTTGTACCGCTTTTTAAAAGTTACCATAGAGTATAGCTTGAGACAGGTAAGCTTAGAAAACATCAAAGGTCACAATCAAATAACTTATTTTACAAATATTATTTTTGAGTTAGGTGCTTTAAATCAAATGTAATCATTTTTTATTCAATAAATTGTTCAAAAATGCAACATCCTGGATTAATTCTTTGAATTAAATTTCCCAGAAATATTCCTTTTTATTTTCAAAATTTATTTCTTATTTATGTGCTTTTGTAATTTTTCATTTCAATTAATTAGGCAAAAAATTTAAAAGAAAAAATTTATTAAAAGATACACCATAAGCATAAATTGATTTAAAATATTTTAATATGCATAATTTTAAAATTATATTATCCAATAAAATGGAAGATTAATTTTTTTCTTGTGAATTTTTATTTTCAAAAATTAAATAGGGAATAAAAAATTTATTCTAATATTATGGAAAAAAATTAAAATTAATTTCATCACATAAAATCTATATTAAACTTAAGCTCAATTTATCAGTGAAAAAAATAATTCCTAGATTCTGTCCTTAATCCAATAAATTTGAATTTCGTTGTACATGCCTCTCTTCACAAAGATGCGAAGTTATTGATTTGCAACACTACTTTTGCAAAATTATTTGAAGTTAGTAATTTCTTAAAATTCAAAAATTTTAAGGTCTATATCACATCGAATTAATAATTTTATGTATTTGTCATGTTTAGGCATTATGCTTTTTTATTGTTTGAATGTTGGCATACTTATAAAGATTGGTGGAAGTACTATAGTAGCCAATGACGAACTATGAATTGGATATGGTTGCCATTCCCGGAAGAATGGTGGGAGAGTAGTCAGGGCTTTAGTAGGGTCCGCGATAGTAAGAGCTAGTTTACATGTAATTCCAAGTTTATTTGTACCCATCATATAGTGGAGTCACATAAAAGTCAGTGCTCAGGAAGTCAGCTGTGGTGATAGGGTAGGTGCCTGAGTCAAAAGACTTTTTATAAATTAAAAGTAAGTTCTTACAAATAACTTTTTAATTTTAAAATTCAGATAAAGCTTAATTTCAATGTCTCCTACCCAGTAGTGAGAATTCTCTATAAATAAAATTTCTCTCTAAAAAGTCTCATAACATATAGGATAATTTATTTAAGTATGAAGATTGGGATAATCGCTTAATTTGTAAAAACATTTACAAAGATTCTGTAGTAGAGTAAATAAGTGTAATATTAGGAATATAAGTAATAATCAATTTCTTAAAGCAGCACTTACTGAATTATAAAATCAGTTATTATCCTATATAAGACAAAAATTCTGTAAATATGAGTTAAATCATATTATTTTTTATTGAAAATAGTTTTTCCATTTGAAGTTGAATTGTTGATAGCTAAGAATCTTATTTTTATCAACTATTTGGCCCAATATAAAATGAATGAAGACAAGAAGCTTCTTTAAGAATTATATTTAACAATAAGAAAGTCTTTTCAATCTTATAAATTGAAATTACTTTAAGAAAATTTTGTTTCAGGAAGTAAATCAGTTAAAAGAAGACACATATATCAATCACTAATAGTCTATTGTTAAAATAAAAAAAAAATTATTTTTAAAATACAAAATAATTAAATTAAAAATAAATGCATTTTGTTAATCCATCAATAGTAAATTTTACTAGAGAGGTCATAAGGATTATAAAAATAAATTATTAATTGGTTAAAATATAATTAAAATTAAAAGGATCGATTTATAAATAGTGAAGCACAAAAATATCTTTTACTTAAATAAAAACTAAAAAATTCAAAGAGATTTATTTAAGACTTTAATCTTTGCTCCAGATAAGTTTTTAAAGAGAGAAATTAATTCTGTAAAATGTTCTCATTGAATTTTAAATAAATTTTTTAGAATTAAGCAACAGATTTTCTTTAAATCTTTATTATTTTTGTTTTTATTATCATCAAATACAGTAGTATGGGATCTCTGAATTTCGACTGTGTCAAACAAGTTAGTTGAGATACCTGAAATGTAGATTAAAATTTAAATTATTGTTAATAGATTCCTCCATAAGATGAGATGGGGTCGTCAAGGTAGTCTTCAGTTAGGATAATTGCAGGGTCGATAATGTCTAGCAATTATAAAAGTAGTGTGAATAATTTTAATAAATAAGAATTTAAGACCTTTTTTAGAATTAAATAAAGCACAATTTAGGCCAAGGTTTCATCTGATACTTGACCAGAAGTTGGAACTTAAAGTTTACTTACCATTTTAAATTAAAACTTCTAAAATAGAGATAATCATTATATCTAATCGTAAGATTCTTGCAAATTATTTTTTTTTTAATATAAGCGAACTCTTAATTTTCTAACAAGAAAGCATTTTAAAATCTTTCTTTATAATATTTTTCTCTTTTTTTTAATAAACTGTCAAGGGATGGTCGTCTTGCTTTTAATAACTTATTAAAATATTTAAATAACTTGAATTTAAAATTATGTAGTTTAAATGCTTGATGTCAAGGATGATGATCTCACCAGGGTTATTTTCCATAAAAATTTAGACTTCCTCAAGCACTTGACTTAGAAGGTAGTCAGACAAGAATACATTTAAGCCTCTTAAATTTAAATATAGATTTATAATTTCTTATTTTATTTTAGAATTTATTTTGAATAGATAATTTATAAAATTAATTTAAAGGGTCAAGGGAAGTATAATGCTCGAGAATAAAAAATTGTTCAAACACCTTAAAATTACCACTTAAGCCATTAAGGGAAGCTTAATAGTACTTATATACTTCCGCTTAACTAGTAAATTAATTTTTCTTCTCTTATTTCACAACTTTTCACTAATCAAAACATAGTTCATAACTTTGATAAGATATTCAAAAATTGAAAGATAAAGATTATGCTAAATTTAGTATCAAAATGTAAATTTTGAAATGTCTCAAAGAAATCTCAATCTCTTTTAATTTTAAGACATATAGTAAATTTAAAAGTTTGTTTAAGTAGAAGATTTTTTCTTTCTAATTTCTCTCTTTTCGTACACTATTAGGTTAAAAATCGTCTATAGAATTTAAGGAGTATTTTTTGAATCTTCTTAAAGACAGGATCTAAATTATTTTAGATTTCAATTTTCTGGCTTTCTATTTGCTATCTTATTTGAATGCAAAAATCTGATCTGATTAGAGAGAATTTTACATAAATTAAATTTTACTATAGAGTTTCAATCTGAATTAATATTTTGTTATAATCTATGGAATTATTAAATTTTGAAAAGACTCTTCATGAAATATTATTTTCATATGAGTAGTGCATAAGTATAACTGTAAATAATTTATTTTCAGTCCACGAATTACATCTAGAAAGAACTTTATAACTAACACAGATTATATTTAAAATGTGTTTATCGACTTATTTTTTGCAATACAAGCACTTTATTTTAATATGGCTACTGATAAAAAGTATTTCATTTTTGAATAAATTGATGCTTTAAAGCTCAATTATTTTTACTATGAATGAATTGTTATTAAATCGATTTAATAATTCTACTATATTGTTGGGATTTGATGGCTGAGTAAAGATATACAAAATTGACAATCAATTATTAATATATTAAGAGCATCACGAATTAGGGATACACATCCAGAGACTTCACTCTTAGCTCTAGGTAACGAACACCCAACTGAAGCACCTTGGGGATCGTGTACTACTCAAACAACACAATTAAAACTTAAATTGCACTTTATAATCATTAATTTGACTGAGTACAGAAGCTCAGCTCAAGAATTTCCTTAAGCTTACGAGAGTTCGGTCTTAGTTGATTAAAGCCTGTGTAGCTCAGAGTTGACACTAGATTTTATTTAAACGAGTTTTTTATCTTCTAAACATTATAATAGGGAAAATAAATCTTGTCTTTAAAAATTAAACTGAATTTAATTATATCAATTTGAATTGCTTAAAAAATTATTTTCAAGTTGATTAAATTTTTTCTTTTAGATAAGCCAGTGTTTCTTTATTTTGAGGGAGCTAAAAGTTAAAAGATCTGAAGCCGGCGTTGTGCACACCAGGGATAGTGATATTCCTGATTGTGTAGTAACCAAAGCTTGGCACTTCTGAGTAATTCTTGAAGATAGTCATCCATTGTTTAGTAATGGCTTTGGTTGGATTTGGAAAGTTTTGCAGATTTCTAAATTAGGTCTATTGCCATTAAAATATTATTTACTCACCAAATTAATTATTAGATCTTTGATTAATGCGAGAAAGATGAAACTTTCTCTTCTAAATCAGAGAAATTATCTCTTGATAAGGATCTAAACTGGCTTGAGTCTTCTTTTCTATCTTGATATTCAAATGCTGACCTCACAAATTGAATAAGATAATGTAAAGTTTCATTATGGCTGAAAGAAATAAATAAGCAAGCCATTAAAACTTTATGAATGATGAAGTAAAGAGATATTGATACTTACGGTATTTTTGAGCTTGCACTTGGCTCACGAGGCCCAGTGCTAATAATATTACCAGCAGCCCAGTTTTCTTCGCTAGCATTAGAATATTAATTTAATAAAGGAGTTTTCTAGTTAATTAAGAATATCTAATTTCTCAATAAATTTTGGCTAAGCTCTTTTTATTGCGTTAATATAGCAAAACAACATCAGATGGAGTCTACTAAAAAAAATAAATTAAATTTCTAAAATAAGTCTCTCTCTTTTTTTCTCTCTCTCTGTCTCTCTCACTAAAATCTTTATTTACTACACAATTAATTGAGTAAAGACACAAAAATAAGACTTTTATTCTTACTAAACAACTACTGATTAAAAAGATGCTGCAGGTTGAATCCTAATCACTACAAAGATAATTTAGATTCTATCTCAGTTCCTTAACATCACTTTCGATGAGTAACTCCCTTAAAAATTTCCTTAGAAATGTATTTTTGAAAATTTCTACGACAATATTTATTAACTATCTTTAAGACTAAATAACTGAGCATTAATGTCTTCAGAGAAGTTTAAAGCTCACATATATTGCTAAAATCAAACTACCCTTCCAACTATCCCTCTAAACTTTCTTTCATGCAAAATTATTTAAGAAATACTAAGTAAGGCACAAGCCAGCGTTGTTAACTGAAGTCTCATTTTTAATGTTAACCTTGGAAGAAGAAATCATTGCTTTAATTAAAGTAATTTTGCAGCTATAGTATATGTGGCATCCTTTATAGTGAAATTACTTAGCGCTTTAGATTCTATTACTCCTTTCAAATTTATTGAGAATTTTTCCAAATTAATTTCTCTACAAAAATGCACTCCATCTAATCTTATCTTCATTTTATTGATCAATGTTGAGCAAAGGTTGTGGAGATTAAATCTCGCTCTAGAAGTCAAAACAATTTAATTTGAAGAAATTCATAATCAAAATTATAAAGAAAATGAAAGAAAATAAGATTTAATGGTACTTGAACTTAGCAGCTTTTTAGTAAACTAGCCCCATCTCTTGAGAACTCTTTAGCATCAGAGATTTAAAAATACAAGCTAGGATATTGATAGGATAATTTTATAAGGAAATTGTGAAGAGTTAAATTAAGAGTGTGCTTATCTAAAATTAAACGCTCTTTCAGATGATATGGACATAAGAAGGTCGAGGAGGTAATAAAAAATCTGACTTAAACTAATCCTTTAAAGTGGTATAATTAAGAAAAAAAATTAATTTACTAATGAAAGAATTCTTGATGTCATTATAAAAGTAAGGAAAAATGTTCATTCTATGATGAAATGGGAGAAGTAGATTATAAATGCATAGCGATATATCAAGCTCTAAATAATATGTGCTTTTGAAATTATTATTTGCAATCATGTAATTATATTCATCCTATAGTAGAGGTAAAGAAGAGTTTTGAATTTAAGAGGTACAAAAGAATTGAATTAAGAATAATAAATTGAATTTGAGAATAGATTTTGTCTGAATAAGTACAAATCCAATAGATAAAGGGGATTATTTTATGAATATGAGTGACAACAAATAATCTCAGGGCAGATAAAATGGGCATCCTTCAAAAGGTAAAGGTGCGGCTGCTGATACCTAATAAGACAAAGCTTAACCTCATCAATCCGGCAGACCCTAGCTCCGCTCTGCTGCTACGAAGAACAACTAAGCGTAAAAGGCATAGCCAGCAGGCTCTGCCAAATAGCAAAAGAACTCTGAGCCAGCAGAAGATGTCTAAGCTCGCAATCCTGTAAAGACTAGAAGTAAGTGGGGAATGGAACTTTGATTCACCAATTACCATATCACTCTCAAATATTAAATCTTCTTCGTTAGGCATGGCCACTAAAGCGTTTACACTTTAATTTTGTGTCTATTTTGTGCGTAACAGGAAACTGAAGAAGCGAAAAAAATTGCAAAAGGGAGAGGAAGGAGAGGAAGATCTGCGAGTCAGGAGGAGAGTGAGGACCCACAGCAAGTCTAACCTAAACAAAAGGGGAGACCTAAGGTTTCTGATCGAAATGAAGATTAGGATTAGCAAAGTTAAGAAGAAGAGGAGTATGTACCTATTAGAGATACTCAAGCAGATATTTAAATAGCTATATTTTCTCTTCTAAGTCAAGCAGGATCCAAGAAAAATGCAGGATAGGGGAAGCCTGCGAGGGGTGGAAAGAGAGGTAGCAGAGCAAACAGCTCAAACTCAAATGTTGGGGCGGGAAACTTTGCAGCTGATCAGAATAAGGCTTCCCGAGCTCAAAGCAAGAGCACTTCTAAAAGGCAAATTTATTTTCCGTTTTGAAATAGCAATCCTAACTAATAGAAGTTGGTTAGTGCCAAGACTGACTAGAGAGACTCGAAATAAAATCCTAGACAAAGCTAAGTATCTTAATAACAGCAAGATGAGAAAAAGTTAGTGCAAGGAAATATTTTTTACTGAGAGGTTATCAGAAGTTGAAGAAGAGGAAGTGGTTCCAAAGAATGGAGTCAGTCGCAAAATTATTCCAGCGAAAGATTAACTTCAACAAAATGATCAACACAATGAAGATGACAGTCAAAATGATGAGCTTAGGTAATTACTTGACGAGGAGGAATTTATGAGGAATTTCAACAGGCCCAAAAATAATTCTGAAGCTCTCCATGCTTAATCCAAAGACAAGGAGTTTCAAGAACTGTAAAAGATGAATCCAAGAGTCTCGCAATTGATGAATGGAGATCAGCGCCTCTAAAAGCAAGATACTTCCAGCAAGCAATCTAAGAATTTCTAGAGACTGCTTTCTCAAGGTAGCAAGCACATCAACCCGATTCATGATACTTCAGTCCTGGACTCATCAGTTATTGACAGGCCCCATTATGATTTGGAATAAGATATGAAAAATTATATAGATGTTGACAAACCTCAATCTAACCAAGGCTCTTAAAACTCAAGCAAGAAGAGAAAGTATTAATTTAATGTAAACTATTGCTGGAGAAAAAATAAATATTTATTCCTCCTATGATCCCCTTCATTAAAGCTGTTTATCTTTCTATATAATAAGTATGATCAGATCTCAAATGAGCAGGAGCTAGACGTGATAAGTGTGGATGATAATGAATAGATGAATCATACTTCAAATCAGCAGAGAGATGTGGAAATGAATGACGGCAGTACAGTTCCTGATAACTAAGACTCCTAGAGAGCAAATTTTAAAAACTCTTATTGAATTATTTATTGCATCAGCATTAATTAATCCAAATGCACTTCTCGATCAATAAAATTCGAAGAGAAAGAAGTTGAACTTATCCTAGAACCACTAAGTCAGAGATGGAATGAAGTAGGATGGGGATGATCTGGAAGAGGAGGAAAAATTCATTATTTTAGACCAGGCTAAGATCAACCCTTCAAAGCAAAACCAATAGAAATTCAATAATGAAAACAAGGATAGTCTCTTCAATAATAAATCCTAAACTAAAGCTGCTCAGAATAATAAGTAGGGCGAGGAATTTGAATTCACAGTTAATTTCAAATAAAAATTAACTCTTATCCATTTTCAAGCGTTAAATTAAAAGCAAAGTTGATCCTTTTGGGGATGAGAAGATGGAGGGAGTCATTGGAAATGGACATGGACAATTCTATTAACTATAATTACTTTATAAACATTTCATTTTATTACAATCCAAGTAGAGTTAACCTGTAAATCCTTTCAGTAGAAACTCTTAACTATCACAAAACTCTTTCTCTAAATCAAGAAACTAAGAGCTGGATAAAGATGTGAGAATTATATATATAACTCTATGTTTAAAAATTTAATTTGATTTGAAGAAGCCCCACCTTTTCTTAGAGTGGTTCTAAAAATCCCTTAAAGATCAATAGAGCAAGTAACAACTTTCACTCGTAGGGCGATTTTAGAAAGGAAATCTCTGAGGTCGAATTTGAAGAGTAAAAAGTGGCTTTCCATGAATTCATGCAGCTTTCTTAAGTGGATTAAAAATAATTGATTACTTCCTTCTTCAATATAAATTTATATGAAATACGTTTTTGGATGCTGGAAGGTAAATTATACATATATAGTTGACATCTTTAAATTTAGCATGGATAATTTCAGAAAATTGGCCTTTCAGTTTCAGGAGTAGCTAGGATTCCCATAAGCTGAATATAAGATACTCTAAGAGCCCGTTATTAAACTTAAAAATTTAAAAGCTCCATTTCATTCGAGCAACACAAATTATGTATTTGGTTTAAGGATCAAGCCATATTTGAGTATGATATATTCCAAGCGATGCAGCAAGGAAAAATTGAGTCGGCAATTATCGATAACTAAAGAGGTCAAATCTACTGCAGCTAAAAACTTTTCTAGAGGAATCAGCCAGACGGAAGCTCTAAACTGATGTGGATCTTGATGGACTTTCATATTTTATTAGAATAGCAACTTAACATTTTTAACATTTGACTTGGAGAATGCATTTGATAGCAGTTGTAGCTTGACTGGCCCAACCTTTATTCTTCCAGATGGATCTTGCTATGAACTGACTTACATTCCCGCAATAAAAGATGGCGTTTCTTATAACAATGAATTTTTCTCTCAAATCATTCTTCAGGCAGTACCCGATAGGAATAACCAAGTAATTGAAAGAAGATTTCACGTTACCAATTAATTAAGTTTAAGCTCTTAAGATATGTAATATTTTCTTTAGATACTGATTTGGAATTTATTATACCTTCAGCAGCTATTCTAAGTAAGATGGCTCTTCAATTTCGAATAAGAATTGGACTCTGCCGGATCAATTTCTTACCAGCGCGGATGAAAAGGTGATTCTGAATAGGTTCTTCAACTGCACTAACAAGCCAGATCTCAGAGTTAAATTAATGTTCGACAAAGTCATCTGCTTTGGTAAACTTCAACTTATAAATGAACATGCCTTTGATATAATAGGATTCAGATGATGGTTTATCCATATCGAGCCTTTGGTATATGTAAACACAAAGGAAGAAGAAATGAAGCAGCAGTTGATGTCCTAGTAAGTTCAGAACACTCAGACCAAGCTGAGAAGATCGATCAAGTCAAAGCTTAAAGAGCACAGATACAATGGCCTCGTGAATGAAGGTACCACCTGCTACTTAAACTCTCTCATTCAGACTCTCTTCATCATCAGAGCTTTCAGAAGAGCTGTCTATCATATGCCCACCAAGATTTAATTGCTAAATTGACTCTAAATAGCTTAATTTAAAGTTAGATGGATGACTTTAAGAGTATTCCTTACTGCTTGCAGAGAATATTCTATAACCTCTAGACTGGGAAGAATGCAGTGAGGACTTATGAGTTGCTGAATGCATTTGGTTGGAGCGCAGAAGAGATGAACTAACAGCACGATGTCAATGAATTTTTCCTAGTACTTAGTGATACCCTTGAGTAGTAAATGTTGAACACCCCAGTCAGCGGCACTTATGCGCAGCTGTTTGAGGGAGAGTCAGAGAACGTTATCAAATGCAAAGACGTGAATTATGAGTCAGTGAGAAGCGAGAAGTTTAACTTAAAAATAAAGATTGACTTCATCACTAAGCTTCATCTATTTTTACAACTGCTTACAGTTGAGTATGAACGACGCAACGAGTGTGGAGGAGGCAATACAGAATTATTGCAGGTCAGAGGAACTGATAGAAGAGAATTAATATGATGCTGGTGATCTTGGAAAACAGGATGCTGACAAATTCATCCGCTTCAAAAAACTACCTCCAGTTCTTCAAATACAGATAAACAGATTTGCCTATGATATTGAACTCGACCGTATGGCGAAGATCAATTCAAGACTTAAATTCCAGGAGGTTCTTGATCTTGATTATGTTCTTGGAGGAGAAAGAGTCACCTCCTAAAATATGTATTCTCAGCCTAATGTGAAAGGCTAATTGTCTTAAAACAACGGAGTCAAATTTTTAAATCAACTTAGTAAAAATATTTACTGTCAAAAACTTGTATCACTTGCACTCAATTCTAATTCATAGAGGTGGAGTAGGAGCAGGCCATTATTATGCTTTCATCAGGCCTTCCCTAGAGGATAAATGGTTTGAATTCAACGACTCTTTGGTTGACCCTATACTTAGGTAAGCGATAATTCTATTTAAAATCCTGTAGGTCTACAGCATTAGCAGTGGGAGGCGGCGGCCCAGAAACTTATTTCGAATACCGCAAGGGCGAAGTTTTTGAGAGGGAGCGATAGACAAACACCTCTGCTTACATGTTAGTGTACGTGCGTGACGCTGACCGGCACGAGATTATGCGTGAGATCGAGGTAGAGGACATCCCCCGCCAACTTTAAGAGAAGTTTGACGAGGAGAATTAGCTGAGCGAGTAGATCGACCGCGACTTCCGCAACCAGGAGGACTGCGGCAACGTTTACATCACCAGCTTCCAAACTATCGCCCCCTGGACTAGCGTAGACATCATGCAGGGAAAATACCACTAAATCATTTTGTATTTAGGGCGGGGAAGATAAATATGAAGGTCCCGAATTCAATGACAATGAACTCTAGAGCACAGTTTATATTTACACTCAGATTTTAATTAATATTAGAGATTGCAAATAAGAGTCCCGAAGAGTTCAAAAATGGACAAGTTGTACTAACTTCTAAGATTAAACACCAAGTATCCTGTTCAAGACTTGCTGCTGTTTCGAGTTCGAAGAATGAAGGATCAAAAAAAGTACAAGTTAATTTAAATTGGCTATTTAGCTTAGATTTAATTTGTACTTCATGCTTCCAATGATAGGAGATGAACTAAATAAGTTAGTATTCTAGACGAATCAAAAATGCATATTTTACGCTTGCAACGTGAAGAATTCAATTGAGAGGCCTATTTTGTAAAAATTCAGCTAGTAAGAGATGGGTCTGAGAACTTAATATTTCATGAGGATTCTTTAATTCGTCAAGAGAAGAGATCTCAATGCAGAATATTTATCCTTCTATAAAAGGCAGTGCAAATAGGTGTGCTCAAAATTTAATTCACCGATTAGTTTTGTGAATCATTGAATATTCTATAGTGTGGAAGTTCGCAAAATAGGGGTTGCTTAAAATTGTTGACTCTGATGAAGAAAGCGAGGCTGAAGAGGAAAGGTCTCACGCACTAACTTAGATAAATAAGGATAGCACACTTTCCCCCGCCAGTGCTTATAGTAGAGTTGGTTCGCCTAATTTTAATTAAATGCCTGTCACTGAAATTGCGAAAGCCAATCAAGAGTCTTAAAATAAATAATTGCTTATTTAGGAACATCTTAGATGATGGACAGCGAGTTGGAAGAGGAAGAGAGGACTCTTGAGATTCAATAGACAGCAGAATTCAACAAAGGTAAAGATTAATTGCTTGAGGTTGAAAAGTTCTTAAACAAAGAAGATGGCCGACTTATTATCCTAAAATCATTCGATCACTCTTCAAAATATTCCACTTTTATATTTTAAATTCGAACCAAGGGATCTTTAAAGATCCTCTCTTCAAATAAAAGGATAGCTTTTCCTGCCAAAGTAATTAAACTTAAGATAGTTCATGCACATAGCTTTGATAGACTAGTAAATAGTTCCGCTTTTAGAAGATCCATAACTTTTAGATATTTACAAGCAGTATGAAATTGTAGCAGAGCTCTCGAGCATGCAGAAATTCGGAAATAATATTAACTAGCAATTCTAAAATGCGATTAATTAAGTATTCTTAAAGATGTAATTATTAACGCGAATGATTGGAGCTCATAAAGACTGAAAGAGCTAAGTGACATAAGTTAGGAAATGAAAGATAACTTCTTAAGAATCTGCTTATCTGGAGATGATCTTGATATGATCTTGCTTGATTCTTTTTCAGATGGCACTGTTTTCATTTTCGTCCCACTCATACCTTTAAAATGATCATAAAATTCCTTTTCTATGATATTTGAGTATTTTCAGGGCAAATTATTCTCTTATAAATCATAAAGAGTTTGAATTTTCCTTTGTAAGATGATGATAAAGAGCAAATAATGGAGAATAATAATTCACCCTAGCACCTCGAAAGAACTTTTGACCTTCTGAATGATTTCTTGAATATGAAAATGCACGAAGTTTGGATAACCCTCATGGAGAGCTTCACAGATAATTAGCAATCCAACAAAGTGATTGGAAAATTCAGATTCAGCTCTGATTGGACAACTAAGGACACCTTAGACTAAATAAGGTAGATCATAGCAGATGAAAGTCAGGGAGAGAGACAAATCTAAGATGGCTATCTTCAAGTCAGGTTTTACGATCAAAACTAAGATTATGAAGAGAGGTGGTCTCAGCTTGGAGACTTGGAGAAAAATATCAATCCATTCATTTCATCAGACTTCTTCATTTGCTTCAGAGAGAACAAATTCCATCTTGAGGAGTTAAACGGCAAATTACAGGTGCAAGTAACTATCTTTAAGCGGAATAATTTGAAAGGAGTCACACAGACTAAGCTTGTAAATGAATAGACGACTGTTGCAAATCTTGTTATTAAATTTAGGCTTTAATTTTAAAATATGAGCTTTTGAAATGTGCAAGGAATCTATAATGAAGTGATCAAGAAATAATACTCAAATCGCTTATCATCTGCGAGTCCTAACTCAATTAAATATGATCATAAATTTTAAATGAGTTTCACTCTGATGAAGACGATATGATGCACTGGGCTCTTTTTATGATGGACAAAGACAGTTGTATTATAACTAGAGCAATCGCTTACAACGAAAGGGTGAAGACGATAAATTTACATTTTAAAGGTCGATTGAGTTTGAATGCCAACTATTGTTTGTAGCATTTAGGTTTACTGTCGGAGTGTGAAAGAAAGAGGCTTGCTTTGAGGCTTGGCTATTTGACTAAGATGGACCTAGAAGAAAAATAGCATTCAAACGCTTTGGTCTGCTGTCAAGTAGTTGATTAGTACAACAAGAGGATCGGGGGCCTTTCCTCGTCATCCACTTTTTTCCATGAAAATATGAAAAATCATGATCTAGCCTAAAATCAGCCAAAAACAACAAATTTTTAGTCCAAATTCAAATTCAAAATGCCTATCATACTTGTATTCTTTATTTTAGAGTATTTGGGAAAACCTTGAAGGAAAACTGATTTCGAAAAAATTAAATTGTGAATGAAAGATCATCTAATTAAAATTAATTCAATACCTTAATAAGTATAAGATTTCAAAATTAAAAAAATAACTAATAGATATTTTATGTTTTATTTTAGAGCTTTAGAATTCTCTTCTTACTTAAAGCACCTCTTAAAAGCTAGTTAATCTTAAATAAATATATTTATATTTATTGCAACCATTGTTTCTATGTAAACATGATAAATAAAGAAGTCTTTTCTCTTTTTCTTTCTTTCTTAGATTTTATCAGTAAATAATACACTCGATATTTATTATAAATTCCTTTAAGTTTATTTGTAAATAATTTATCTCAATAAATGACTCTAATTATGAATAACTTTGTTGGTTATTGATCAAAAATTTTTACTAATCTTTGTCAAATAAATAAAGGCTATTCTCTATAAAGCCGCATTAAAAATAAAATTTTCAGTCCTGATATTCCACAAATTTATGATAATTCCTCTAAAATAAAGAATACGAGTAGGATAGGCATTTTGAATTTGAATTTGGACTAAAAACTTGGTGTTTTTGGCTGATTTTAGGCTAGATTATGATTTTTCATATTTTCATGGAAAAAAGTGGATGACGAGGAAAGGCCCCCCCCAGAGGATCGATTTATAATGTGGTAATTTGAATTTCTAATTTTATGAGAGGATAGGAAACTGCTTTTTGGTTGTTGTCGATAGTTGGACAACTCATAAGGAAGTCGAGCTCATTTTAAAGGAGAGGATTAAGCAACT
>JAJKFJ010006688.1:0-17397 GCA_027382625.1 Tetmemena sp. SeJ-2015
ACAATATATTTCTATGTTCACAGAATTAATTCTCAATTTAAAAAGTAAGGTGCTGATTGTGTTTTTATTGATCTTGATAACTTTGATTCAAAGAACTATTTTATTAATTTCGTGGATCCTTCTTTCATACAAAATATAACAATAAATTATAAAATACTTTCCCAAACACTAGTAAACAAAAATATATACTCTCAACTTATAAATATAATTGTGGAATAAACTTCTAATTATTCTTATTGTGACTCAAAGCTTTTGCTTCTAAAACATTATACTATAAATTAGGGTTATATTGCTCAGTTATTTGTTATCTATGCAGGTTAAAAATTAAAAGTAAAGTTTGGCTGGTCTCCTCCCAATCCCGATTGAAGCTCTTTGTCATCATATCTTCCAGAAATCTGAAATCAGACACGTCCAATCACAAAATATTAAAACACAATTTAATTATCTATATCATTTTTTTATAAAGGTAGAGTCTTTATTTATTCCATGTCTTTTATTTTTTCAAAATGATTTTATTTAATATAAAGCTCAATTTGATTCTAGCAAATAAAATTCGAGACCGAAGAGATAAAGATTATCTAAAACTTCCAAGTAAGTTAAAAAATAAACCTGGTAAATAACTCCCATGCTTTTTGTAAATGAATTTAATTATCAATAATGCTATTTTTGTTGCTCAAATTAAAGATTGTATAATAAATGAATGGTCCATCTTCTTGGCAACACTTGAGTGGACTGGGAAAATTGCATGGGATTTCTAGACTCAAATATAGGTCTACATCTATTAGCTGCTGGTTGAGGGGATCGATTGAGTTCTGGAGTTCATAGTTTCTCAGGCTATCAGTTAAGTTTTCTCTCTGTTAAACGCTCTGCTGCATTCTACATTAAAAGCTGAATTCCAAAATTAAAGCATAATAAAACTAATCATTTATTTGTTTTATATTGAATAAGCAAATAAGAGGATACTAAATAATTAAAGAAGGGAGGTTGATTATTAAAATAGTGATTTCTTAATAAGCAATCTCACCCACTGAAGAAGCAGCAGTGAGTTATTTATTTATATAAGTCAAAAAACTCCCCCCACTCCTCCCATACTTAATTTCTCTTTCAAGAGCTATTTTATCCATTTACAAAATTGCTTCCAACCTTATATTCATAACAATAAATAATAATGATATAAAAATAATTTTTTTTATTATTTATTTTATTTTGGGAATAGAAAAATTGTGAAGGGAGTGGGGGATAATTATTATAGCTGCTGAATGAGTAAATTTTTTTGAGAATGAATGTGTTAAAGTAAGATAGTGAGAAAATATCGCACTTTCTTTTTGAAATAAAGATCTCAAGTGTGTTCTTCATTCAGCGAAGATGTGTTATAAATTATGTGGGAGTGAAATTCGCAAAACTAACCTTTTTAAAAGGTTTTCAGCAGAAAAAACTTTTTCTTAAATTTATTATATACAGTGAAACCCGTTTAATATTGCGATATAAATAATATTTCATAATGTATAAAGAAATTAATAATTATTATATATAGAGAGAGTGAGTGAGAAAGAATAATCATCATGATATTATGATTATACAGGCATATTATTTATGCAATATAAGGGTTGACTCTTAAAGCCAAAAGAAACTTTAAAGATCCGTTCGTGAGGTTAGCGTGAGTGAACTGGACCGTAAATAAGAAACACGCAACTGCTAAATTAGAATAGAGAGTTTTCTTACCTATTAACTGGGTATTGGAGGGGAATGCTAGCTGACTAACAAAAATCTGCTGAGAAACCTGGAGTTTTATTGCTGATGCTCTCTGCTCTACCATTCCTTCTTTGATATTAAAAAGCATATTTAATTTGAAATCTGTAGTAAAGATTAATGTGAGTGCGCATTTATAAATACATGTATTTAATTATTGGTTTGATAACTCTCTTAGTCTTAGTAGAAGAGTGAGAATTGAAGCCAGTCGTCAAACTCATTAGAATTTAGGACATAAAAAGTTGATATTAGAGTTTGGTTGAGTATCTTAGTCCCTAGGCGAGGCTTAGTTGAAGACTGGGAAGCTTCCATGCCTTAGAGGGAGGCTGGTATTGTTAATAGTTGCAGTCCTCCTATGGTCTGAGAATTTGACCAGATCTGAAGCGGAATGGCTCTGCTGATACTGGTAGGGAGTTGTGATTTTGGATTGAGTAAAGTTCTGCTCAGGGAGTTAGAAGTGCCCGTTCATTCGCGAGAAAAGAAGTTGTTAATTAAATATTAGAAATTGGGATA
Organism: Tetmemena sp. SeJ-2015; assembly: GCA_027382625.1. NCBI lineage: Eukaryota > Ciliophora > Spirotrichea > Sporadotrichida > Oxytrichidae > Tetmemena > Tetmemena sp. SeJ-2015. Next base: position 2,263 of record JAJKFJ010006688.1, read on the forward strand.
TGCTACTCAATTAAATATACCACTCAAATTATTAGAATAGAGACAATTTATTTGCCCAATTTTAAGCTAAGAGTTTAGTAAAATATCTTGTTCAAAAATTGCAATATTTTCTATTCCATTGAACTTATTGAAGAGAACTAAAATTAATGGAGTTCTAATTCAAGGGTACCTGTACTTTTTTGTAGCAATTGCTCTCAGGGTTTTAAAAAGAAACAGAGATAGTTGAATAAGTTTGGAGAAAAAGATAAATTAAAATTATAATGTATCAAGCTTTTAATTTGTTCACTTTCTTTTACATATTATCTTAATTTATTTGCAATTTACTTTATTTGAACAAAAGGACAATATGAGAGCCAAACATATTTACTTCCATTTGAATTAAAAGAAACAGCCTTCATATTTTAATTATGCAATTTCTCCATGTAAGCTTATAAATGTTATTTATAATTACGTGACTGACTATGCTTTTGTATTAAACTGCCTGCTATAATATCTCTTTAATCTTAACAGTCTATCTAAAGTTTCCGAGGCGATAAATTAATATACGGGTCAAACATTATAATTAATTTGAATATCGTGAAATTTGGCTCGCTTAATTTAGCCACTAACATTTAATCACAATTATTGCTTAAATCAAGCTTGTCTATTAATTGAAATAATATTCGAGGACTTTCTGCCCCATTATATAGTAATTCCAATTAATTTTGCAGTCTGCTCGGTATACTTTCATGGAGGTAGAATCGCCAATTGAAATTAGGGATATGGAAATCTTAAATTCTTAAGATGCTAAAGAAAGATCTGATGAAAATGAAATGACTTGTTGAATAAGTTATAATGGTTAGCTTAGAGATAATAATGAACTTGTTTATTGAGTGCACTTTCTAGAGCTGTTTCAATAAACTCTGTTGGCTTGTACTGGATGAGAAATGCGCATCCATTTCTTGGGATCTTTGGTTAGTTTTTCATAAAGCCTTTTCTCATCTGCAAGCATACGCTCTTGGAGACTATCCTCATAGTATTTGAGGTAGAGTGACTTCTCCTTCAGAAGAGGGATCTTGCTATCCTTAGGTAGATCTCTTCTAATTTCCTTGCTCTTGAAGAAAGAGTTGGCATGCTAGTCGCTGCTACCATGATAAATGTCAAAGATGTTTTCAAGCTCAAGTAATCCGAGTGCGTTCCTCTATTCTTCCTCAGGCAACTCCATAGTAGGATATACCTGCTGATCTAATAATAAAATTAAGTCAATTTTATGAGTGAGTGATTCTTGTTGAGTGGCTAGTACTTTTCTTTGTTTACTCCAACTGCTCTACCAGTATCTGTGTATAGGAACTTCTGCTGTTTCAGCTATTCCAAATACAGCTTCTGCAATAGACTTGGAGGCAGCACAGTTTTGTTTGAGGTCAAAGGCTCTTCCTCAGTCTGAACAAATGACAGGTCGGTGGGGTTCATCATCACATAAGAGCTTCTGCCATTCTGAGGCCTGAACTTGGACTTCTCCTTCCTTCCAGACCCCTTAAATTCTAATTTACTACAACTACCTAAATAAAGTTATACCTTGCTGGCTCCTCCATACTGATCGTCATTCTCTTAATCGTCGAAGTCCTGGTCTTAATAGTATTGATGCTGCTCGTCCTCATCTGAGTCGCTGGCTGAGGCGATGTTCTTGGACTTGAAGATGCGCTTCTTGTCTACATTCTTTTGATTGATATCACTGGCTCCACTCTTCTTGCTTCTGAGTGACCTCTGAGGATCGTACTTCTCCTTCCTTTTCAGGAACTCTTTACTCCCTGACTTCTTCAAGTTCTTAGCTTTAATAACTAACGTAAGATTATTGGATAATGAAGAAACATTAGCTGCATGACTCTTGAAATCCCCTCCCTTGTCCATTCTGATTGCGTCCTCCAACATCTGGTCGAAAGTTTTCTTCTGCTTTGGCACTGCGATGTTGTCTCTAGGATTTACGCTGCTCCTAACATCACTCTCAAAGCTCTGATCCTGGAACTTCTTTCTCTAAGTTGAAATGAGAATAAAATCAACTACATAGCCATTAATTTGTGAGTTGACTTCTGCTTATCTGAGTGATGAAGCTGAGCTGACTCACTCTCATCTCCCTGTCTGCTTGAATCATCATCCACCGCTTTGAGGTTTCTCTTGCTCTTTACTCCAGAGCCATTCCTTCCCTATTCTCTAAATATGAGCATCTTTATCATGTTAAATGCTTCTTATTTCGATTATAAGGATCTACAAATTCTATATCGACTGCAGCGTAGCCCTTGCTTCTCTACTCTAGGAATTTCTTTCTCACGAAGTCGTCTGTTTCAAATAGGTAGGGGTTGCGCTCCAAGTCTTCATCGTACAGGAATCTCTCAGTTGTCACCAACTCCTTCAAATTACTGCCTGCATCTGTGCTCACATCTCCTATACATCAAAATATACACTTTATATACATACACACTTCCATTTGTTAATTCCTAATTTATGTTCTTTGACTGGAGACTTGAAGTTGCTGCCGTCAAAGGAGGAATCCAGCTGCTCTTCATTTTCAATAATCTTATTACCAATGTAACTCTTCAGCCATCTGCCCTCCTACTGTAGATCTCCAATGACTTCAATTAATGCCTGGATTGCCTTTCTCCTGTCCTTCTATAGCTGCCCAAGAAGCATAGGGTTTTAATTTTTCTCAACATACAAGAAGTTACATACTAGATTTGTCTTTATTCAATATAATTCATTTAAAGAAGTACTCCTGCACCTTATTAAGATCCTTGATGTGTTGACTCATGGCAAACACCTCCTTAGTCTACATAACCTTGCGTACTTTCCACCCAGCCAAGAAGGCTTTAAATCTTCGCTCTGCTCTGAGTCTGCCCACGAGACTTGGCATCTCGCCTTTGCGGAAGTTATGCCCTCTCCACGCGGATTGAAGCTTCAAAGCACACACATTCAAGAAAGCATTCATCAATTCACTTTGTTCCTACAATCAATCCACTAATATTAGAATATATATGCGTTGATTATTCCTAGTCGTTTTGAGCTTTGATTTCTTTGGCTGCATGCGATAAAGCATTGATGAGTTCTGCCTTCATCTAGCTGTATCTGAACTCAAGAATCCTTCTCACTTGCTTTGCAGCTCGCAGATTTCCTATTACTGAAGTGTACTCTTTTCTTTATACGAATCCCTTCCAGTTCTTTTGGATCCTTATTGCACACTTAAAACTAGAATTAAACTTTTTTAGATAGAATTAGTTAGAAATCTCATAAATATTCTCATGATTTATGTAAAAGAGTATAATCTATAATATTTTATAGTGAATAAATTAAAATCTATCTATTTTATGAGGTTTGACTACACCTTAAACTTTCTTTGTTATTCACTCTTAATAGCTTGCAAATTTATTATAGAGCATTAAACCATTTATTTAAATAGCCTTATCTTTGGCTTTGAGAGCAAGGCTTTACTTATTTTGAGCGAGGAGTGAGGGATTAGATTTTTAAAGTAGACTCTTTCTTTATACGTTCTATTGATTATTCATCACCTTCTACTTATCTTGCTCTTTATTGTTCGCAATGAATTCAAGATTCTCAATCTTCTCAGTAGGACTGAGCACAGACTTAGAAGGTCTCTCTTCAGGCTGCAGACTGTTAGCAACCAGGAACTGATCAAAGTTAGAGTAGAAGTTGGGGGCCAGCTTTGACTTGTCGAGTGCAACCTTCTAAATTATGATCGACTGTCTAGACTCTTCTTGCAATATAATTTGGTTCAATATGTTCTCATTTTATAATGATGTTGCATGTTGCGAAGGGATTTATTTGACTTTTGAGGGGAGATGTGATGGGACTCACTTAGCTAGATAACCACCTCCTACTCTTGCTGCTGCTGTTGACCATCATGAGGAAGGTTTGCAGAGCCCTTTAACTTTTAGTTGTGTTGGCTCTGAGGCCTGAAGAAGCTGCTTGACTCTTGCTGCTAGGCGATGCTTACGTTCTTGGGGGTCTTGTTGATGGGTGAAATGCTTGAGATTGGGTAAATTTATATCGAGAAACTTGTTATATATTCCCCTTTCTACATTATAAGACGAGTTTACATGGTTCCACTTCCCAACGACTAGTTACTATCAGCTCTCTTCTGAGGGGACACCTCAGACTGCTGCTTGCTCCTGAGTGAGAGATCCTTCTAGCTTGCTCTTTGCAGTTCAAGCTCCTTCGCCTCTTCTATCTCCATGTACTGCTAGAAGTTCAACATGAGTGACTTCTGTTGCTCAGCCAAGTCCTTGGAGGAACTCTGGCGAACTACGCTTTCTTTAATGGGGGTGGTGCTTTGCTGCAAAAAGGGGCTCACTTGAAAGGCTGCCTGAGCTTGAGAACTGGCATTACTGTTGGAATTTTAAGAAGTGAGAGGGATCTGGCTGTATGCTGAGTTAGGCGCCTGCTTTGGCTCTGTCTTGAGATACAAGTTATTCATAAGTCGATAAAAAAAGCATGAAGATCAAATTATTGTTATTACCATCATCTGTAATAAGTGGTTTCTATTAAGTCATTGGGTACTTGCCTCCTGATGGAGATTTCTTGAGAGTATTTTACTGTTGGTTCTCTGGAGAAGACTTCTGGTTTACACTCACGATAGATTGAGAGATACTGTGTGGCTCAATATCCTGGGAGGCGTTCATTTGCATGCTAGAGAGGTCGTTATCAAGACTGAGTGTTTGCTGGTTCTTTGCATTGGCTGCATTGTTGCTTCCCAATCCATAAGCATCCTCATCTTCTCCTGCTGCTAACTCCCTTTATTGGTTGCTCTAGACATCTTAGTAAACCCCAAAACCATAATATATATTAATAACGCTTAGTGGGATGAATTGGCGTCATTGTAAGCTGAATTAGCTCGCTCTAAGGTGTTGTTGCTGTTCATGAACTGCCTTGACTTCTTAGGGTTTGAGCTGCGCTCTGAGAACGCGTCCTCATCAACCTCATGAATCACGTACATTCATCATATTGATGAACGCTCTAGAATTTAATTGCTAATCTAATTCTCTTGGCTTGGGCTAGTTTGTACTGATCTTGGTCATTCTTAATAAATACAAAACATATAAAATCCATTCTCGATAGTTCTGTCGCTGTGATTCTCCATATCTTCATTGAAGCTCTGCCCATTTTCCTCATCCTCGTAGTCAGCTCCTTTATGCTGCTGTGGTCTAAAATATAGTAAAAACAGACTTATGTCTCAGGTTATCTTGGGAGTTAGAGAACTCTCTACCCACAACTTCATTACTCTAGTAGTTTTCATCATCGCCCTCGTCTGCGTCTCCTTGGAAGTCTAGTTCCTCAAATTACCCATAGGGATTCTCAGAGTTTACTCGCTGGGAGCCCACTGGGGCCTGAGGCACTCTCTTCGTTGTTTAACTCACGGGAGGTGTCTTCTTATTAAGTAAGCAAGAAGTCACATGCTTATTTACATATTCTCTTCTTGCTGTTGCTGTCAACAGACTTCTTCTCCTCGAGTAAACTTCCAGATTTGCCTCTGATCATGCTTCCATCAGCTGACTGGTTACTCACCTGCACTGGCAACTGGTTCTCTGGAGAGGCTTAAATCAGATTAAGTAAGAGTAGATTAAAATGGATTAACAATGGCTCCCTCTATCCTCATGAACTACTCATTTGAGTATCTGCGCTGAGGGTGTTGGACTGAGTTGTATTGTTGATGGTCGTACTGCTGGCTGTTTTCATCGCCCTCTTCAGAGATCAAGCGAGGCTGGGAGCTTCTGTTAAGATTCTTTTGTAAGTTCCTCTGGTCCTGGTCGAAAGAATTCTCTGGAATGGATCAAGCGAAATCATAAATGAGTAAGATTAGGTATTTGTGAATGCCTTCGTCTCTTTCTTCGTGGGTTGGCGAGCCGTCTTGCTGCTTGTTAAGCGGGTGTTGTGAGAATGAAGGGTGCTTGATGTCGTAGGGGTCAGTGCTGGATTTGAGTGACCGCATCTACCCACTTGCTGAGTGAAGCCCACTCATCGGCTGCTTCACATTGTCTCTATCTTAATTTAAATTATAAATTCATCAAATGAGTTGTCAGATCTGAGATCAAGTTCTATCCTCTCCTCGTCGATGAGCTCATCCATGTCTCCCTCCATCTCTTCTTCAATTACCTAGCTATTCCCCACTGGTCCGCTATAATATGCGATGCACATTTAAGTAAACGTTAGCTATCAGTATGTAGTTGTGGCTAGTCTCTCTCTTGTTGGGGTGTTTGGATCTAGGACTGACTCACAGAGTTGTAGTCCACCACTTCATCAATCAAAGACAAGTCTTGCTCGTTAGCACCGTAATACTTGTAGGATTCCATCTTCCCAATTGCCTAGTGCTATTGCTGCTGCTTATCTTTCAATTTTCATCATATTATAAGCGAATGCCAGCATTTTATGATAAATCTTCCTATTAGATCTCTGGCTTCTGCTCTGGCCTGAGGTCCATCTCCTGCTGCTTATCTTTGTCACTAATGCCCGCTCCTTTGGAGCAGCAGTAGCCGCAGCAGAATATTCCGCAACAGCCTCCACTCTTTGCCTTAGCAGCTTGCTTCTAGTCAGTTTTGCCTCCATTAGTCTGAGTGGGCTGAGCTCCTACAGCTATAGGCTTAGTCTGAGACTGCTTTTGAGTTGGTCCGAATGTAGACTTCTTTTTATATAAATAAATAGACTTGTATTAAGTTAAAATAGTGCTTTTGAGGTTATGACTTGCTATTTTAGCTTTAGTTGTTCTGTTGTTGTTGCTGCTGCTATATCTTGCTGCTAAAACCCTAGTTGCTATTCCCTTGCTAATTAATATATGGATGTATCGAAAATGTTTATAGATAATTTAGATGCTTAGAAGTGAGAGTGTTTGCTTTGGCAGTGGCTGAGTTCTCGCCTGAGTTAACCCCACTCAAAAACTATAAATCACACAGTATATATTTAATAAATCCATATAAACAAAGGAGTGGCTTGAAAACAATACTTCATTTAAGAATAAGTGGCTGCATCTTGATTCTGCTGAAGTTATTTCAACTAGCAAAGTAATGATATTTAAGCTATTGCTGGGACTGAGCAGGGACGAGGTGCATGTTTGACTTCCTGGTGGAGTTGCCACCATCTCTAAGCAGCTGGTTCTCCATGTTTTAAAACTCAAGCACTGACTCATCGTCACTTGCTTCATAGGCACTCACTCTCTTGGCTCTCCTGCCTCCATTACTCAGGGGAGTGTTCGAACTAAATATAACCTCATTAAAATTAAGTCCAAACATGAAATGAGAGTGAAATTTCAAGATTAAGGGAGTAATTTAGCTCAAAATCTTTGAATAATTATATGAAGAGTGAGCATAAGGATGGATGGATAGATGGATATTTGATTGTGACTTACTGTTTGATAGAGTTTTGAACAGCTACTTTGTGTCTGATCATGTTGGTCTGCTGCTTTGAATTGGAGCCTTGGTTGTTGGAGTTGAAGCCCTGGTCTAGCTGAGAGGATGAGGAATACTTGGGCGTGGCTCTTAAACATATCAATCATGCTAATATTAATTATTCTTTCAATGGGTAGGTTGTTCTTGCTGGTTGTTCCGCCTGACAAATACCCTGACTCCACGTATTGCTGATAAAAAAGTTAAGATATCAGTAAAAGCAAGATTCTAATCTCAAATGAAGATTTCTTACTGAAGACTCTGGGGAAAGTAGACCTCCCTAAGAGATTAAGGCATGTCTGGTGATGCCACTGGGAGCTGCGCTATTGGTTAGCTACTACTATTGCATTATTTTATTTATGATTTTTCGCAAAATATTAAACCCTAAATAAAATTAAACTTCTCTAATACATTCATCTTTCTTCATTATGATATATGAATGAGTGGACTTGAAAATGTTGTTTAGATGATAAGGCTTGTATACACTGCTCTTTAAAGAAGCCTATTTAGAAATAAGAAATCAATTATAGGTGGTGCTATTATTGAGACTACCCAGAAACTTTTTCATCCCCAAGCTAGAATCCTAATGAGTTTACGATATCTAACTGCTCTTAAATTGTGAGGGGGTATTCTTGAAATTCAATCTGCCTTGTTCTGAGATGCCTGCTTGCATAATATCTCTATGATAGGGAGAATAACCTTAAGTCTGATATTTCTGATCAATAAAAAGAAAATAAAGACGATATATAAACTCTTCTTATTTTTATATGATGATCATGGAGATGAATAGGTAGGTCATTCTAGTTCAAGTCAAAGTTGGAGGTCTTCTGATAGGAATTATGGGACTGGTGATGATGGGCCAGGCGACTCTAGTTCTCAGAGTTGGTGTTGAATTGTTTTACCTAAGCCAAATTTTACTCTATCTTGCGACCAATGCAGCTACTAGCACTTAGTGACCCACTCAAATGGCTTTAGTTATCTTCTTCTTCCTCCTCATCTCCCTAAGCACTTTGAGAAAGCTAATCTTCATCATGTAAATTAATTTAATACTCCTGAAAATTAAGTCTCAATAAAATCAGAACCTTGATTCTAGTTGGAGATGTCTCCACTGAAATTCTCTTCTTCTTCCTAACCATACTGAGGATAGTCACTTGCTTGGAAAGTCTCCTATTGCAAAGGCATTTGAGATCCCTCATAGTCATCGTGATTTTCAAGATCGTAAGCTTCATCTGCTCCTCCTCCCTCTTCAAGGGTGTTGTCTTCCTGAATGAGACTCAGCTAGTTCTGATGTTGCTGTAAGTAGTACTGATACGCCTCGTATTCCTAAAGCTCTAGTCTGGAGCTACTCATCTGCAGTTATTCACCGCCAATCATATCATTTTCCTGGCTAAAATAATCAATTTATAATAGAAACTACCAGAAGTGTACTTGTGAAGAGAAAGGCCTGATTCTGCCTCCTCTTCAATATCTTCAAATTAAAATTAGTAGCACCTTAACAAGCAAAAAATCATCATTATGATATTCTTCGTTTTCTTAATCGTGTTGCTGATCCTCGTAATCATCATATTCTTTACTTTCATCTTGATATTGATCATAGCCCTGGACTTAATAAACCTATTGTTGCTAATAGCGCTACTGCTGTTCAAGGTTATGGTGCTTTTGATAGTCGCCTCTTAAGATATTTTATAGTTGATTCTATTGATGAAAGCTATCCATATACTGCTCGTCCCCATTCCAATACTCCTAGATCATACTCTAATGATTCCCTCTCTGATTCATTATAGCCTGCTAGTGCTGAAGGTAATTCTAATTAGCATAGTGGTTTGAGTTTTACTTGCTGCTAATCTTCTATACGAGATATAATTGCTAGTTTCTGTCGGGATCATATCTCAGTTCTTATTGTTGCTGGAAGTCAGAATTGTCATTTTCATTATACTTGGACTCCTCATTATCCTCCTCCTCTTCAGCATCTTAATTGTCTTGTTCGTAATAGGTCTAATCTTAAATCTGTGCTTGATTCTCCTCCATAATCTCAGAGCCATCCATTTAGTTCACTAAGTTTTAGAGGTGGTCGAGATTCTGATTGGTGTACTCTAGTCTATCGCTCATCAGCTAATTCTAACCATCGCTCAGAATGGCTTAAATCGATTCTTAGTCTAATTAGCTTAGAATTGGCAGGTTCTAGTTGGAAAAGGTGCCCTCTAATTCTGGGAAGTCATTTAAACCCGTGCCCTGCTTTTGCATGTAGATATAGTTTTGACTTGGATTTTAAAAATCCTAGAGGATTAAACTTTCATCCTCTTCTATTAAAGCCACAACTTAAGGGGAATGATGCTTCAAGTGTGTGGGTATCACAGCTTATTGAGAATAAGGATTCTAGCTAGGGGTATTATTAATTTAAGAGATCGCTATTTCCTATTGAGAAAGTTGAATCTGAGATTAATCGAAAGTGTTCTCTATTTCCATCTTCTAATTGTGAGGCGAACTGTGGATATCATTGCTTGGACTTTGCTATTTCAAATTAGCGTCTATCTCATCTCTTACTGAATCAAACTTCATATCTTCTTCTTCATTCAAATTACCAGCAAGAAATTAACGCAATAAAAATTAAATTTGTGAGCAACTTTCTTGGATATTGTATTCTAATGTCTAATTTAAGTCTAAGGTGGAGGCATTTGAGTGGTATTAGATCCTTCATTGAGTCTGTTAGACTACTTTATTTCTTAATAGGTACTCAATTGACTGTTCTCCTATAGCTAAACAGTGCCTGGCTTTAGTTGTTCCCTTTCAAATACACTATCTCCTTCTTCACTATCATTCAACTTATTTGTCTATCCTTTTACTACGTCCACGATAAGAAACTTTTCTCCAAGGCCAATGTCGATATCGTTCTATAATCGATCTGGAGAAAGAGTTTCATCATTCATGTTCAAAGCTCTTCCATCATAAGTGTAATATCCTTCCTCTCTGCTTATGTCATTCAGAATGTATTATATGTCTATTGCCTTATTTTGGAGTTAAGTTGCGTTCTATTTTACTGCTTTGATTAGTTTCTTGTTGCCCAACTATGGAGGGGATGCTTATTTATCCTAGTTATGGAAAGATCTTGAATGCAAGTGCTATGACTATTAGACATGGCTCTTGCTGATATCTAAAATTGCTCCTCCTTCATAATCATGTGGATCGTATTCATCATCCTCTTCGTCCTCATCAAACTGCAGGTACCTTTGGCTCCCTTTATTAGAGGACTTATTCAGGTTATTCCCACTAGTATTCAGAATCGAGTTTCCTAAAGCAGGATTGCTCACATAGCCCAAAGTCTTATTGTGCGAGTGGTAGTTGAGGACTGGGCTTTTGACTCCCTTCGCTAGCCTATCCTTACTCCTGTAAAACTTATTTCTAGCCTAGTTATTCTTCTACTTTCTTTTCAACGACAGTATGTCGAAATTTTACTGCTTGTTCATGTTTATAAATTGGTTCTAGGATAGAGCTAAGCTCTGCTTCCTACTATGATTCTAGGAATTGGTTGGAGAGGACACAGCCACGCTCATGTTCTAAGACTCAGGTAAGAGATACTGATTATCCTACTACTGCTACTGCTATGATTGATCAAGTTTAACTTATTATTTCTAATTCTTCTTCCTGGGTTGGGATTGAAGTGGTGGCTAGTTGCTTGTTCTCTCTTGAGACTTGTTTTTCCTTTTCTTACTTTCATTTTTGAGTGTGAATGTATTAGACTCTATAGGAAAGTTTTCCTCCAAGGTAAATTTATCATCTATCTGTTCTAGTTTCTGCTTAGTTGAAAGGAAATTGCTCAAATTCTATTTCTTTGGCTAACTTTTGATCTTTGAATTAGTTTGTGCATGCTGGTCATTGACTTATAAGGGATTAGTATTGTGGATATAAAATTAAAAGTAAGCAATAAAATGCCATTTTGTAGTAATCATTATGTTTTTCATGCAAAATTATTGTTTAGCACAATTTTAATCAGTTCTCTATTCTAATTTTAGCTTATGATATATTGTATAGTTGATTCTGGACTTATATTTAGAGTTAAGATTGATATGGTTAATAATTAGGAATATCTTAATTTAAAAGAGAGGATCCTTCTCAACAATATAATAAGCAATATATCATAGTAAATAATTCTCTCTAATTCTAGGCATTGATTCACTTCCCTCTCGAATTCGTTTGAGACTGTGCTTGAGAACCTTCTTGCTTGTGCTTCTAAGGAGTTGCTCTTGGCTGCCCAAGACTCTTTCTTTAGTTCTCTGTCTCATACTACTATTACTATTACTATTAATGAGAATTTGAAGAAGCCTTCTTTTGTTTTGAGTTCTGAGACTTTGAATTGAAGCTGGACTGCTGATTTTAACTTAAGCTAGCTCTCTAGCTCTCATTAGAAATGTGAGCATTCTAAATAGCTCTTTGAACCTATTCGCTTTCTCTTTAAGGATGGTTTGAGTTAGAAGCTTGCTTGCTACGTTACTTGGTGGGAGATTCCATTCTCTCTGGAGTGCTAGAACTTAACTTCTGATACATAGTTGCTGTCTAATACTTTTGAGGACTCTATCCCTATGACTAAACGAAGTCGTTATCGTATTTCTCACTCTGTTTGATATTGCCAAGTGTGTTACTCATCTTCTTTTTAGCGTTAGAGTTATGCTTACTCGCCTAGTCTTAACTGTAGTAGTCTAAGTTATGAGTCTACTCTAACTGCAATTTGAGTTCCTCAAGTTCTCTTAACTTCTCAAAATATTGCTCTTCAAGTTGGTTTGGGTGTTGTTGACTTAAAAATTAATAAGCAACTCATTAAGAATTGACTATTCATAGGTTTGTAAGCTACCTGTTTTTAGGGGAGTTTCTCTGGAGTAGCAGAAACCTGGTTATAATTCTTGTGCTGTTATCTGGTATCTTCCCTTTGAATTTGCTAGAAGGAGGTATTATTCTCATTTATTCCTGAAATGGGGGTGCTGGTGGGTCGGTGCTAATTGTTAAGAGAAGACATTTGCTTTTAAGTGCTAGGAGTTTTCCTATCTACAAAGTGGGGATGGTTTTGTTGAGTTTTCTTTTTAGATTGACTGTTTGTCTGCTGGTTGAGCAGATGCTGCTGCTAATGAGCTACTGATAAGTTTAAAGTTGGCTGGTGATAGGATTGAGATGAGGGGGAAGTTATTTGCTTAACTTGGTAGTGTGGTTTCTAAAATGAGGATGAAAAATATTATGTAAGTATTACTGCAGGAGAGAGAGTTTGTTATTGCATTTGAATGTGTGGAAACTATTAGAGATGAGTCTAGTTTGTGTCAAACATCTTGAAAGTGTAGTCAATGACTTTGTCCAGGAAATACTTATAGTCAAAAAGCGTCTCTATCATTACTGAGTCGTAGGCCATCCTAGGAGGGGCATTCATTTCATTTTGCTCTAAAAGAGATATAAAAAAACTTAAATTCTTACTTCGAGTGGCTCTGGTTCTAAACTCATTTGAGAAGATAGATTTGGTGTGGATATTCTACCTCAGCATAGGAAAAGATTTGAACAGCTCCATGAATTTATCAAAAGAAACAAATGGCCAGTTTACTTGCTTCACGACTTCAACAATATCTTTTTCTAATTGCTGAAGTCTTTAACCTTGACCTCTAAGCCAAATTGTCAAAGCATCTACAACTTCATCCTCACTCCTCACATTAAGCTTTCTGTGTGTGAGGAGTAGCTAGAACTCTCTGGCTTAGAGCTTTGCAAGCTTAGAATCTCTAGTTAGCATTCCAAAGTTTAAGCTGACATAAGTGAGTATAGCTGATACCGTATGCTTAACCTGGAAGTAGACTTCTATATTGACTGAAACTGATTGCAAATTATGCTGCTGATGGGTTAGCAAGTGTAAGGGAATAGTTCTCAGCAAGCATTAAGATTTTGAGAGAGATAGGATTAGATGTTATACATTAAGCAAATTCGAAGACTGCTCTATCAGTGAGGGCTCAGTTTCTATTCGCACCCAGTTTAGTAAGGATAGCAAAGAATACTTTGTGTAAACATTCTTCATGCTATTGTTGATTAATTTAAAATGGATTAGTTATCTTCATTAAATGAGTTGATTCTATCATAGCTGTCATAATTTTAGTCAAACATGGACTGAAACTTGATCCCAACCTAAAACTCCTTATCATTCATTTTGGCTATAAAAAGTATCCAGCTCTACCCATCGACTGTGAAAGGATCGCTCTCCTTGTAAAAGTTTTACTTCATGTTCAGACTAGAGAGTTTCCAAGTCAAAAGCGGCTTTATTTGATTGTTATGCTAATTAGCGGTCAACAATGGATCGTAGTTACTGTTATTTGAAAGCATCTTCTCATAGTTTTGAATAATCTACTGCTTTTCAGCTTCAAAAAGATCGAATGGACTGGAAAGTTTGCGAATTTTCATCATGAACTTCACGATATCATTATCCTCAGTTCTCCTCTGTATCTTGAGCGACCTTTCAATAATCTCCTATATCACAGAGGGCTGGAGGCTGGTGAGATCTTTTTCTTAAGTCTTGATTATCTCTTGAAGATTGCTTGCACTCACCTCCAGGCAGTTATTAAAGAAGTCATACCAAATATCCTCAGCAAACATGTACTACTAGAATTTAACAATATATGGTAATTTAATGAGAAGACATTTTAAATTGCTGTTCAAATTTGCCACTTTCGCCCATCATCTACTACTGGAGCATCTCATTTTAGCATCTGGCTTGTTACTGCTAGCAAGTGCTCAGCTTCTGGAAAGCGTCATCTAGAAATGTAAGGACGTTCTTTGGAGACAGTCTGGGCAGGATGTGCTAATCGATGCATAGTCTTTGCAGTTGATGGATTTGAAAGAAGTCAGCTAGCCATAGCACATTTTTGATAGTCTCTAAATCGAAAGGAGAGCTCACATAACCATTATAGGATTTTGCGGGTGAGGAGGAAGTTCCTAAGCCCTTAGCTGAGTCTAGAGGCATAATATAATTCAAAATATAAGAATAGTATGATTAACATTTATTCATTTAAAATAATGTCACCAAGATTGACAAAATCAAGTACGATTCTAAAAGCATTTGCAGTTGCCCAGAGAGGAAGTAGCACTCTTATCTACTCCTCACTTACCTCTCCTAGCAAGTCTCTAAAATATTGAGAGTGGATGATGAATCCATGCTTGTATGTCAAAAACTCGACATCCTCAATCTAAAAATATTTTTAAAAAATACTCATCAAGCAGGATATTTGTTACTTTGAATTAAGTGAACGACAAAGCACAACTCGTATTCATTATCAGAATCATCATTACCAGTTTCTTCCTAATCTAAAGCTCTATTTCCCTCTGTATATCTCTCAGATTCACCTTAAAGCCCATCCTAATTATTAAGCCTCATTATCCTACTATCACCCTCCTACCCTCTTCTCTACCTCATTCTTGTGGATGGCTCTCCATTCTCATTTTAGTTGCTCACTCTACTTGAGTAATAGGGCACTTGAGAATTTTAAGGATAGGATTGGAATGAAGGTGGATAGTTATTGAGCTGTTACTAAGACACATTAGGCTTTAAGTTTGTACTTCCCTAACTTAAGATTTGAAGATTTTGAATCTATTGCTACTGCTGTTGCTACTGGTTTTAATACATTCTAGTCTGATTGGTCTAACTCTATGTTGACCCATTAAATATCTATTATCAATGATAAACTACATCTAAATGTAA
>JAJKFJ010006696.1:0-17381 GCA_027382625.1 Tetmemena sp. SeJ-2015
ACTTATTATTTAATGCAAAAATAGGCAAATTTAATAGACTTATGTCCTAGTCTTCGAAACTTTTTACTCATTTCTTTTGTGTCTAGACATAATCGCTTACAAAGAATTGCCACATTATCTCATTTCCAAAATTCATTCACTCAATGAACAATCTTTCCAGAATATAGAAACGGAAAATATAGATCTAAATTCCCCTGAAAAGAAATTTTTGAGAACTCTTTAAAGAATTAAGCTTATTTTAACAATTCCCCCTCTCTACTCATGGAGAGTAGAAGAGAAGGGAGTTCATATTTGGTCATAGTTTTAAATAGTTTGTAGATTTACACAATGGGAGGATATGCTTGACAACTTATAGTGGTGGTCTAATCAAGGAGTCTCTCTCACATTAATCTTGTGCCCTGGGGAGAAATATCGTACAAGAACTGGCCCTTCCATACATGCTTGTTGATGTTTCCTAGACCTCCATAGCGGCCGTGTCCTCTTAAGTGCTCGGGAATGACTGTCGTTACTGGAATGTCTCTTAGGCGATGTTGGGGAGTATTTTCTTGGCCGTGACCATCACGGTTCACTTCATATGAAAGACTGATACCGAAGTAGCTTGACATTCACTATAAAAGAATAAAAATTTAAATCAATCTATATAGCAATATCCTGGATTGGTTGAGTGATTCTTAGATTAAAGACTAGTTTGATTCTTTTGTAGATATTAATTATAACTTGGTTATAAAAGTCGAATTTATAGTGCGCACCAACCTGAGATAAGATTAAGTAACCCGAATTAATAATCAGACTCCTTAATTAGAGAATCACCACTAATCCAAATTTAAAGTTAACGAGTTAATGCAACTATTGCGCTGCTTAATCAATCATATAACAGCACCAGAAAGCAAAAGTCTACTATAGAAAAAAAGCCAAGTGGATAGGGATTGAACTCTGATTTCCATGAGTTCAGGATGCCATAATAATGTTCATGAATCAGGAGAATAGAGAATCTCAATATCGACGTTTAAATTGGCAGAGAGCTTAAAATTAATAAGAAAGAAAGCTAGATGAGTAAGAGAGTAGAGGGTGCTAAACCTTCGCAAACTATGGAGATCAACTAAGAATATTGGCAAAGGAACGATTCTAGGAATGAGTGGGGTGATGATGACGAGAACTTGCAACCTGACTCTACTGAACAAGAGATCAAGAACTTTCTTAAGGACAGAGATTAGGTTTTTAAATTATATTTGCAAATCTATTAGGTTCTTATTTCATTTCAGAAGCCTCCAGAGAGTGTCTAAGAAATTCAATAAAAGCAGAGGAAGGAATAATCAGAACCTAAAACTAATGTCGATATAAATCCCATTATTCCAGACTACTAAGATGTATAAGACTAGTTCTCTCCTGATATTATTGAGACGGGGAAAGTGTATCAGTCCAGTCTCTTTAAATGAGGGCATTTTGGAGTTTAAAAATGAGATCTATTCATTTTTTAGAGGAAGAAAGGATAGGAGAAAGATTCAACTTCTTAAAGTAAGGGAGCTTTGATTAACTAAAAACATCCTTTGGTAATCACAAACTATTCAACTCAATGACAGAAGTTTATAAATAACTATTCACGATCTACTTAATAAAAAGCAAGAACATAATGGCCTCCCATTAGTTTCCTTTTTCATTAACCTAAGCCTCTAAATCTTCATTCTTTGTGTGTTTAATTAAATCTCTTCGTTAATCCCTAATTAAATTGATTTAGTCTCTTCTCCATTAAAATTTGAATCACGTGAGAGTGATTTTAGGTGCTAAATATAGACTTGATTATAGTAATTAAGCAGATTAATGGTGAAAACAAACCCACTAACTCAAGATGCTATGTGATTTATTCCTAGCTCCTTCGCTTTCGTTTAATGTGAATCCCAACCGAAACCCTCGGTGCAAAGCAAGGATAGTAAAATCAGTATAGAGGGAAGACATCTTCTGAGTTTTCAGTAGACTCAATATATGTCCCAAGAAATGTGGGGAGTTTCAACCTCCTAATTAACCTGGACACAACGATCATACCATTCAAAATTAGTATATACTTTAAGTTACAAACGAATTATGATAGACTTAATCAAATTTGATGCCTAATATGTTCTTTTTTACACAAAAAGACGCAAAAACTGCGCAATAAAATTGGTTTAATTTTTATAGAAATGCAAGAGTCCCCATAGCTTGTAGAACTACTGGAAATTAAAATGAAATGTGAAGATCAAAGTCAAATACTTATGCTTTCTTCATTATACATTGCTTATTTATTTACAAGTATATTTTAAGTTCTTCAGAGAATATAATTTTCAAACCAAGGCTCAGGACAATATTATAAATAGCCTATATAGCTCTAAATACAGTAGCTTGCCAGCCAAAATGTTTATGAGAAACCACTACACAAACAAGCGTCAAATTTAAAATTCCTTTAGACATATAAGAGCAGTTTTTGGGAAATAAGGTCTAATTGGTTTATTACAATAGTTTGCCTCCTTAGAATACCGGAAATGAGAAAGAATTAGTTTTATTTGAAATTAAAAGCATGTGTTTATTTATTGAACTATTTTAAATAGAATGGGATTTAAAGGAAGCTAATTAGTAATTGTTCTATAAATTGGGACATGTTGCAATTTTCTTCACATTTGCAGAGAGCCTTCCTGTAATTTAGCAAACTTGTAACTGACTCTGTAAAATTAATATAATCACTGAAATACTACTCATTTACATCTACGACTCACAGATTTAGCATATTCAGTACGCCGAGATCATTTATGATTATAAATTTTAATTTATTACCTTTTCTAAGAATTTAAATATACTGAACTACTAATTCACTCGGTCGAACCATGAGTGATGTTTATTTTTCACTAGGTGTTTTGGCTGTTTGAGAGAGTCTGAGTGTTGTCAGTGCCCAGAGTTTGGGAGTTTCTGGAGTTGTAGTTGTTCACTCCCGAGTAAGTATCAAAGGTTCTGAGCATCACTTCATTGCTGTCTGTTCTCTGCTGATTCAAGAATTTGGAAATCTCATTGAGCTGTGTCCTCAGCTAAAGCAATTTCCTGTCTTAGGTGTGCATCATTAACTTCAGCTCCCCTAATTCAGAGGTGGTAGAATTGTGGTTTTCTTGAATGTCCTATTAAGCCTTAATGATTTAACTTAAATTTGAAAGTAAGTTTAAGAGAAATTTGTGTAATTTGCTTAGTTATAATGTCTTTGTCATCTTCATCTACATCGTCCTTGATCTCAATAAGGTACTTGACTTTGGAGAATACCTTTTTCCTGTTAATGAGGAAGTCATTCTCCACTATGAGTTGCAAGTGCTCTCTCACTCGCTAGTTCTCAGCTGCCTCATTCACTCTGTTGAAGGACTCTCCCATTATAGCAACGAGCATGTTCAGCAATATCACAGCAGAGAATAGAGAAGAAAGCACGAACAGGATGTGAAGGAGAAGAGAATTAGTAGATATGGAAAATGGATCCAGATCAAGTTGATTTGTATCTTTAATCTATAATCAATAGATCAAAGTCTCCCAATCCAAGTCTGTAGGAGTAAATGAAAGACTCAGGGAAGGTCTAAATGAATTAAAAGCAAGTATCACCAATATTTTATATGAATTGAGCACCCTCTACGTTTGGATCATTATTATTTGCTAAGATAAGGAAACTGCCTCCGAGTCCTATGATCGCCATCAAGAACACGAAGATGAAGTTCTTAATGTCTGAGGTGATTTCAATGATGGTTCTCACTAGATGAGAGGAGCTATCGAAGATTCTTAAGAAGTAGAAGAAGCGAAGATAGAAAATTAAGTTGCACAGAGCCATGAAAGGCCTCACTATCTTCTCATTAGTGTGACTGAATGCCATTATCACGGTCAAAGGGGCAAGGATTACTGTTGTCAAGTCCAGCAGATTCCAGAATGACTTAAAGTATTCAAAAGTAAGCAAACATTTTCAAATTAATATTCCTTCTTATGGAAAGTCATCTGCTTGAATTCGACATAGAAAGTTTACACACTGAATAAAATTATGCTTTTGATTCATTCATTATTTAATGAAGAGCAAGATCAAAATCTGATTGGTCAAAGTTATTGCTATAAAATTATAATGCGTCAATATCACTGTTTGTTTTTCTAGCACCCACCAATTCCTCATAGGACTAAATGGAGTAGAAGCTGTAGAGAATCATGTTTATCATGAATGGGATAAACAGCCAGGTAATGATCTTTGGCTTTAAGATATTCCATTCATTATATTATAATAAATAAGATCAATTATAGAAATATGCATTTAGATTGGAAGTTGACTATCGTTTAAATAGTCTCTATTGCGAAGTAGTCCATGTTTTCTGACTCTGAAAGAGCTATTTAGAATTACTATCCTATATCAGATCTGAGTATCCATCCTGCGTCCAGTGCTCTTATAACTACCTGCTTCATAGGCTAAGTAGAGTCTTAGAAGTCTCTGTAGAAACTCTTATCCAGGAAAGAGGTTTCATTAGGCCCAATTACAAAGCTTGAAGATTAGTCATTAGACTAGAGAAAGAATTATAAAGGTTTTATAGACTTCCTTTGGAAGTTTTATTTGGTCTTCATCTAGTTGGTTTAGAAAAAGCAAAGTCTCAAGTATTCTTCAAAGCCATTATACTCAAGCAGGTCACAGAAGTTTGACTTCACAGCGTGGATGTTGTTCATAGTGATAGCTGCTAATTTATCTAGAATCAACTTCACACATCTTAAAAAAAAATTATTTTCTCTTAATTCTCATTTAAAGTATGTTTTTAAGTCTTGTATTTCCATTTTAGATAGCCCTCTGGAGGACATTCTGATTATTTGAGTCTCTGATAAGGAGCATATTGAGGAGAGAAGGCTTGGTCTCATGATACTTATTTAAGATGAACTCTAGCGTCTTAAAGTTGTTAGAGAACTTGTGCAGCACAGTTTACCCTCCATAAAAGTACACCACATCTTAGTCATAGTTTTCATTGGTCAGTGGTATTCCGTTTTGCTATTTAGCTACTTAAATATTTTATAATACAAACTAAAACCAAATTTAAGCTTTGTCAAACACTATGAGGCAGAAATAGCTGTAAGGCATATAAACTCTGTTTCTAATCATGAAGTGTTACTTTTAAGAACAGAATCTAGGGCCTTTAGAAACATCTCCAAGCATGAAGTAAAGCTAAATTTAAAGATATCTTCTATGATAGAATAAAATTGCAGATTTAGGATTTGTTGTAATTTCTCATGCAATCTTTATAGTAGTAGAGAGGGATACCCTAGTCTGCATCAATGATGGCCTCCTAGTCAAAAATGTAGCCTTCATGATTGTAGTCAAAGCATATTTAGCTGTCTAGTGCGCAATCAAAGGAGGAAAATTCCTTGTTCTTATCTAAGTTATACTTAATGACGAAAGAGTAGTTGTTCTCGACAGTGACCTTTATATAAATGTAAATTTAAATGTGTATCAATCAATAATGAAGCTTTTATTAATTAAAAATTTTAATGTAGTAGTTCTGCATTTATACGTCTTCTGTATTCTGGCCACTTGAGTAAATGGATATGATTTAAGCCTCGTCAGTATGCTCAATTTCAAATACGGCTTTTTTGAGTGGTAAGATCTGACTCTCATCATCTTCAGCCATTTGCAGTTGTGGATCCTGGATATTGCAAGAGTAAATTGCACTTTTAGACCACACAATAATCTTCTCATTAGTTATAAGGAAGTCTTAACAACCTTGCAACTCATGCATCCCCAAGAAATATATTTAAAATAGGAAAACTTAGAGCTCATTACAGCTGTGAAAATAATGGATAATAGATTACTTTATAGATTAATAAAAATAGAAGGAATTTTACTTTAACAATTCACAATTATCTAATATATATTTAAATGCAAATCTTACTGGGAGCATCCCTGCTAAGATTTAAATGAATCATATGAAGATTTATATAAGATAAATATCTTTTTAAATACTTTGGATGTTAGTATAGATTCCTAGACATTTTAATTACTACAGAAGAGATGCTGAAGAATTGGCTTCCCTAAAGATTTAAATGGTTACAACATTTAATTCTCCTTCTTTTATTTAAAATCATTATCTATTTAATTCTGTCCTATATCTTTCTGGTCACCCAAATGCTTCAAATTGTACATAATTTTTTAATTGAATTCCTACACCTTCTTAGTTTCAGATTTTTGAATATTATCTTCTTCCGTATTTAGTATTGTCTTGAAAGAAAAATTGCTCTCTGTAAGCCCAAATATATTTAAATGAAGGTTGAGGATTTCTTGGAGCTGGATAATTTTTCTTCAAGTCTTATTAGAACTATCTCTCGCTAGTAAGTATGATGAAAATTTTTTAAATAAAAATTTTTGGATGTGATGTATGATCACCAATTTTGTTTTCACCTGAGCGCTTGAGTAATATAAGTTCCTTAAGTTATTTAGTTTCTTGCTTCTCTCCCTTTTGATTCAATTAGCTGTGGTGGATTATTCCAATCAAATACATGCGTACACAATAAGTAATTGAACCTGATATGAATTAATATGAAATAAATGAGGACATCTAAATTGTCATTTACTTTGTACTCAATTTCACAACCCTGTGATACAAAGTAGAGAAGGATTTCGTTCAGGAAGATCTTGTTCAAATCTTTATACAGTTCGCTATGCACCATCAACTCGTTTAGTTTGATATGATCTAGCAAGTCAACTTGATTCTTACTTCTCACTATAGTCCTCTACTAAGGTCAACTTAAAATAAATATTTTCAGGTCCATCTAATTTGACAGTCTAAATTGAAATTATAGGAAGAAATAAAGATACTCGATTATTATATATCTAAGCTGTTTTAGGTATTTTGAAGTAAGCTTATTCTTCCTCTTGAGTGTCTTACTTTCCAAGCTCAGCATCCAGATCCTCTATTTAAGATCTGTAATTGATTCTTAATTCTTCATAAATAAATATGAGACGAGTAAATACATATTTATGTTTGATGTAGAGCTTGATGAGGTGGAGGTTGGATCTGGATATCTCCTCATCAAACTTTTATAAGAAGACCATTCCATTTTGCGAAACTGCTACAGTGGTCTCTCCATAGCGAATATGCTCCTCACTCACTGACTTTGCTTCCTTCAGTTGCCCTTTTAAGTTGTAGTACAGCATTTGCTACGTGAATATATATTAATATGAATGGGACGAAGCAAAGGATGTTCTAATGAAACTTCGTTGAAGAAAAATTGCTCAAAGAAATTAATTAAATATGAAGGGAAAGATTTCTTGTGCTCTTAGAATGTACAAAACTATGTCAATGTTGTTCTCCTATTCAAAAAATAAATCTAAATATCTTTTCAATTTTAATAAAAGAGAGAACGAAGTAATCACTAATTAGATTATGATATCTTAAAACTTATATTTTCAAGGTTTGATTGAACTAGACAAAGTTATCTGTTAAATAAGGGAGCACAATTGCTCTCTTTGCTCTCAAGAATAATAATTAAAAAAAACGAGTATTATAATAAAATCTTTTGTTGGTAATAAAGTAAATCATTCTTCTGTAGTTGGTATTAGCAAGAGGTGAGTAAAAAGAAATGCTGTGGCCTGAATTTGGATGACAAGGAATTACGTTCTTGTAGGAATGAACTAGATTCTTCTATCCGTTATGAACAATAGTATAAAGATCATTCCCTGAAGGTATCATGTTATTTTGGTAAACTAATGCAGTTAGTTACAAAATGTTCTCTTATTAATTTTAATAAAGCTTAGTAGTTAACTGTTTGCAAGTTGCCAATCAGCTCTTAATCTTCAGTGGATATATGGCACCTGAGTTTAATTTGATTCTATTCATTTACGTCATAGATCTTTATGAGATGCTCAGAACAATTTTAAACTATTAAACTTATATAAAGGATCCCTTATCTGGCTTGACCAGAGTGAGCAATTGCTTATCTTATACTAAATACTCTAAAAGCCTGCCCTCTACCTCTTCATATACTTTGAACTTCTGGTAGTCTGAGTGAGCTATTACTAAGTATTTGATTTCATTGGTTTTCTTATTATTTTGATCCACTGTGTTATAGGCCAGGATGTTTGACCTCACCTCTCTAAACTTATATCCAGAGTCCACTATCTCAATCTTTAACTATAAGATTACTATTGAATATAAATCTTTCCTCTACAGATGGAGTATATCTTGAAGTTGCATAAGAAGAAGATAATTCTCTCTTCATTAGTCTATATGATTTCCTTGTTGGAGGGACTTCTCACAAATATCTTATAGATACTCTTGTTCTCAAGATATTCCTTACTTATCTTTGCAACTGGCTTTGTTTTTTCAGATAAGGAAGTGAGCTTGCTGTTCATATACGTTCTAGCAACTGTCGTCTTAGTAGTCTATGTTTAAATTAAGCTCAACTTCTTTTTCTTTGATCCCTGAGAGGGAGTATCAGCATTTTCAGGCTATTTTGGATCAGGTGATTTATCTTACGCAGAATATTCTCTCTTTAATTCAAGTTCTTGAGCAAATAAATGCAAAATAGCTATCATCCATAAACTTCATCAACTTTTTAAACTAACACAGAATTTGAGTTTATGAAGGGCATACACTTGTCCATATCTTTTTCATAAACTATGTACTCGGTATCTGTGGAAATGACAACGTAGAGCAAATACTAATCTGATACGTACATGTTACTAATCATCCCATGCGCAGATATATGAGCAAGCTCAAGGAAGAAAGCCACACCAGGATTGAAAGCATTTTGAATAATAATGTGATGCTGCCCTTTCAGGTAGCAAAGATACGGCCATTCGAAAATGTAGTTGGAAGATTCTAAAAATCTTTGCCAAAAAGTCTCCTTTTTCTCAAAGTTCCTATATTCGTAGATTATAAATTCCTCATCATCTCTAGTCACCATTATAAATATAACTCTTAAAAAAAAACTCTCTAATAACTTATATTCTGACTCTATCCTCGAAGATGTAAATATCTCTGACCTAGGTTGAACCCTCCTTGAATCTGAAGTAAAATTTGATTTTCTTATTAGAATCTGAGGAGTGTCTAATACTGATACACTTATCTTAGGCGTCTGCTGTAGCAATTAGAAACTCAGAATCTCCGTATCTCTATTAAATAAGTTAAATAGCAAATAATGTGTACCTAGATGAATCTTGTAGTCTTCTGCTTTAAGTGATTTATCGATTTCTAGTGTTGCTTCATTCCCTCTTAAGCCAATTCAAGCAAGATATGCTGTGAGTCATCGCAGTAGATTGCTTGAGTCATGTCATCTGAAAATCTCATGTTAGTTCTCTCTAAATTGAAATGATCTATTCAAAACTTTCAATACTAAATAAGAGATAGAGAGGGGGATCTATTCTGATAGAACTGACCGGATATTCCCTCGCTATTTTCAAAAGATCCTAGACTCCAGCAAAAGAAGACTTTGCCTAGCTGCTCGACTAAAGATCCCTCATTTCCTGAAGCATCTTTAAAGGAACTACCTCTATGTTTCTAAAATCTGTCTTTTTCATACCTATTAGAGTTTCACCATTAAAGAATTAAGATATGAGAAGAAAAAGAGAGAAGGTTAGATATTTAAATCCTTCTATTAAAGCAATAAGGTCATACTCATCTACGCTTAAGTTGATGACGCACTCATATAGCGAAGGTATATTCAATTACTCAGTAGGCTGATCAATATCTTTTTAGGCCCCGTCTAACTTATAAAACAATAGGTGCTTGCGCTCTTGATTAATGTAGAAGTACTTAGCATTGATACTAAACTTCATAAAGCTGCTCTCAAATTTGTGCATGCTCTAAAAGTCTTAGCTTCTAATAGTGTGAAGGAGACTCGAATCTTGCTGAGTTAGAACTTCCTGGTTGGTAAAGAATTCAATTTTAGAACAATCAAAGATGTCGATCACATAATGTTGGTGAGAGTCGAAAAAGCCCTCTTTGGGAGCTTTCTAATCGTTCTTATGCGCCAAAGTAGCTAGTAATCCTCCTTATGAAAAAATAATCTTTGGTATCGCTTTCTTTCTTCGTATAGCTCTTCTCAAGCCTAAAAATTGCAACTCGAGTCTTATCTTCATTGAAGGTAAGCTTATGCTGGTACGAGGAATCGCATTTTCTTAATGCGACTTACTGATACTTGCCATTATCCAATTGGTACACTTTGAAGCACAGCAAATTTGAAAAATCTAGCTGCTAATCAACTCAATTTATGTGATAAAATGAATTATAATTAAAAATCAACAAACTTATCTCCCCTTGGATCTTCGTTTTTATCAATCTTGTGGAAATCCAAGTAAGTAACGCCTTCAGGAAATACTTGGCAGAAGGCATTTATCACATATTTGTTATTTGGGCGGTAGAAAAATGATTCGTAGATGTAAATAGCAGGCATCTCCATTTATATTCCATACTTCTTAATAAATTCATCCTTCTCTGACCCTTCTTAGAAGGACTCAATGACACTTAACTTTTAAAAATCATGGGGGTACTAAAATAAAGTATAAACCTTTTTGTTAAGTATTTTGACTTTTTATTTAATTGTAAAGTAAAGTAAAGTAAAATTTGAGGAATGTAAATTAATAATCATTTTTCAAAACCATCACTTATTGTACTAGTTAAGAATTACGATATACCGTCCTATGTAAGTTTGTGATATATTAAGTTTTTGTAGGGATAGTTTAACTTCAGTGGGTAACCACTCTCAGATTAAATTGCCTATAATTATATTTAATTGAATCAGCTGTCTTTCTTTTACTGAAAGCTTTGATGCTCGTGTCTTAAGTTTGCTTTTGCATTATGAGATTGATATAAACAGCCACTCAATGAGAATTGTGATAGATTTTAATGCTTTTAATTATGCTTATAATTTCTTAGATAGAATTTAATAAGATTTATCTAAGCTTCACTTTCTTTTTTATTTCTGAATACAATATCGAGTTTAATATTGTAAATCAATATTTTTAACTTATTTGAATAAAATATACTATATATAAAGTCAAGTGTTCTAAACTTCAAACTAAAACATATAGGTCCCTCTCGTTTTCTCTAAGGCGGATAGGGCCATTTCTATTTCTCCTTCTGACTAATCTTTTGAATCTCAGCACTGTTTGATCCTAAACTCCAATCTGCTTTAAGTCAAAATTCATGTTGCTCACTAACAGGTACCTATTGTTGTGCACAAGAGCGTTATTCGACCAGACATAAAATATTTTAAAATGGGTAATAAATTATTCATATTTCCAGTTTATACTATCTTCTTTCTTGAAAGTTTGCTCAATCCTTCTTCTTATGTTTGCCAGGGAGACTCTATCATGCGGTACTTGTATTTTTATTTAACTCTGGCCGTCCATTTTTTAAATTAAGAGAGTATAAACAGGTTGATGTCTTTCCAGTGCAATTAAGTTTTCAAGCTATTCTATACTAGTGTCAGGAGCAACATCTGGAAGTTCTTTTTTATTCTGATTGATCAACTAAATAGACTTAACTTGCAAGGCATTCTTACCTCTTAAAATAAATATATTTCTTCAATCTAAGATTTGAGTTGACTCTCTAATTGTTCAAACTTATTCATTAAGATTATAATTTCTAATTAGAATTATAGGAATTTTAATAAAGAGATATAATTGAATGATTTTTCATATAAGTGTAATTTTATACATGAATTTCCACAACTTTCCTGTAATATAAAATACCTTTTCGATTTGATCATAAGCAATTCCATTTAGAACTGTGTTTTGCTAATCGAATAAGTTCTTCTATATCTTGTACTCTCGTGAATAAATTTATTTTGAAATAATTTAATAAGCCTCTTCTATAAGCAAAAGCGCTCTTAAATTTATTCTCTTGAGCACCTTTCCAGTGCTAGTCTCTATTTTAACTATAGAGTCTTGCATGAAGATGTTGCACCAAAAGTACTCCTCTCCACTTTATTCATCTTTGAAATATGCGAGGTCGTTTAAGTTTGTGATGGGAGTTCCCTTCTGAGTCTGCACTTGGATGTTTCGTACAAATCTCATGGTCTTCTTCTCATATACGTGAATTTTGCTCGAGCCATCCGTTAAATAAACCTCTGATTCTGAACTCGCTGCACCCCAGCCTTCTTTTACTTCTTTGGGCAAGGCCTGTTTATGAATTATTTCCAAGCTTTCCTTGTCAATTACCATGGCCACTCCATTTCTCCAAGTCATTGCAAATATATTATCCATCCTTTGATTGCTCTCATCCCCATAAACAAAACTTATCCCTTCACCGAAGTAAGAAGGATCATAAGGAGTCTCTTAAATAACTTCTATTTATGATTTGACTTTGTCAAGTTTAGTTCTCATTATGCGGGATTTCTTCTCTAACCCACATGATTCAATCATAGTAAATGAACCATCTGAATCATCTATCTTGCTTTCAAAGATAAGTCCTTGAGTTTCTTAAAAATTTCTATATTTATTATTGATGAGTGAAGCATTCGTAATTTCTGAAGTAAATATCTTCAATCACGTAGTCTTTGCTTGGTTAAGTCCCTAGGAGATACTTGTCTTTGTACACAGATGCTTATCTGCTGAAACTTAAAGAGAGCAAGATTATTATTGTGAGAAAGTAGAGCCTAGAAAGATATAGAGATACCATTAAACAATCTTTATTTTCTATTTTTTCTTAAATTTAATTTAATTGCAGAGAGTTATTAAATTTTTTTCTTTTTTTGTGGGTTGAGTAAATTAAAATTGCTTGTAAATTTTATAAATGAAAAGTTCCTTTTCTATCGACGATATATAATTCTACGATCTCCCAAATACCCTCAAAGCATCTCTATCATTATATTTTAAGCTTGAAACTCCGTAAGAAAGTTCAACCCTTTACAAAAGTATAATCCAAAAATGAAAAGAAACCAGCCTAACAATCAGATGAATAGAAGGAAGGAAGATTATGAACAAGTTTGTAAGATAAAGAATATAATTTAAATTGATAATTAAAGAGAATTTATTTCCATAATTCTACAATTTAAATATAATAGGGGTTATGATTAAGTTTTGATAATACTTTGGCCCATAAAAATAAAATATATTCACAGTATGCCACTATTTTAAGCACTAATTTGCTTAACTTTTTAATTTGTATTTTTTATTAAAGAATATTAATCTTCGATATAGAGGTTGGAAAGAAATATAAGCATTATGAGGGATGTCCCTGCGCAGAATGCCGACCCTAGGACTATAAAATGTATTCTCAAGTAGTTTAACAAAATATATTGTCTATATTTGTGAGTTCAACCTCAGCCAACAGCCTACTAACCAGGATAATTTCTATCTCCAAGAAGGCAGACAAACAAAAGAATAATAGACGCAAACAGTTTCCAAGACAACAGAGAACCTAATGGACTAAATCGCTATCGCTCTTAAACTTAACTAGCCACCACTCAAAAATCAAAATCCAAAGTACCTTCAGTTGAGGAGATGAACGAATTTTGGAAGAATTACTGGAGAGAAAAGTACAGGCCTCGTGAGGAATCGGCAAGTGATGACGAGCCAAAAATTAATAGAAAGAATAGAGGAGTGTATTTGAATTTTTTATATAAATTATTTAGAGCAAAAAGTTAGAAGACTTTGAATCTTAAATACGCATCAGTGGCTTCACCATTTATATCCCCTCACCCTATGAGCGTTATTGTACCCATGTAAAATCCTCAGAGCTTGTTAGGCCCTCATCCCACTTTGGGCTATCCACCTCCTGTGCCAGGCACCATTCCTCTAGGAGGATCTTTTCCTTACTATTTTTTCATTTAATTTTTAAATAATTTAAATCGATTCTTAAAATAGAATGTCGTTTCAAGTATGAATTTTTAAATTGAATTATATTTGTATAACTATCCTCATCCTTACATGTCGAGGCCTGTTAATATGTTGCCACCCTAGATTTATTTATATTCAACTCCCTTCTGCGATACCTTACGCTTTTTACCAAAATCAAACCATACCTACTCAAAATATAATGCTCTGATAAGAAATGTTCTTCCTATTTACAAAAAAATAAACTATTTTTATCAAGGAATAAGATAAATATTCATTAAGCAATAGTTACAAATAACAGAGATTCAATCTAATATAAATCTAAAGAGAATATAGATTTGCATTATAAAATTAGCTATCCAGGAGTTAAGTTAAAGTCAAATTTTATTTCTTCATCTTAAATATTATACGAAATGATCTGATGATATCGAATATAACTAAAAGGTTTTAAAGAAAATCTGTAAGCGCATCTATGAATATTTTTTAAGATTTATAATCATATTCAAAGATTCATTAGACTACGGAGTGAAGACTGTTTTATTAAGTATATGAGCTTCGTGGTGTTGATATCATGAAAATTTGGACTCAATAAAGTTAATAAAAGAATAAATCTAAGATGTCATCCTTGAACTAGTTTGTTTATCTAATTTTAAATTTAATAAGAGTAGGATAATGCCCGAAAGGATGAGTTAGCCTTTTGAGAAGTCTCTCTAATCCTAATTTAGTGATTTCAAATTAAGTTCCTGCATTATCGCTGATTGCACTTCTTCTTGGCTAGCTGCCACTCGATGCAATGGCTTCCTCATAAAGTAAGAAGCCACGATCAAGCATACTGAATACACATCTTGAAATTTGTCACCTTGTAAAACAAGTTTTCGGTCTTTGTCGAGGAGCCACACATGCCGAGGGATACCTCCGTCAACAGATACATGATCAGATATGCACGCATATTAGAACTAGCCGAGAAACACCTCGGGCGCATAACCTTTGAGTATCCGGACAGTCTGTGGCATGATGAAGCGATGAGTAATGTTCTCGTTGTGCAAAACCTGGATACTCCGGACTAGAGCCTTCAACACATTAACTAAGTCACCCTGGCTTGGCTTGATTTCCAGGAACGCAGCAAGTGTGAGGTTAAAGGATCTCCTTATGAGTATAAAGTTTGACGAGCACAAGTAAGCATACTCTATCTCGTCACTGCAGCGTGCCCGCCGATCTTCCAAGTAATCCAAGAATTTGAAGTCCCTCCAGAGGTTCAGAATTTTCGAAGTCCTCTCGCTGAAGGATGTTGCCAGCACTATTTGGGTTTCTGGAGTGTCACTGAAGCTTCTCTTATGATCTGAAAACTCTAAATTTTCTCCAGTGGAGTCGTTGTAGGAGAAGCGAGATCTCCTCTTTGAAAGAGAAAGGTAAGTAGTTGATTCTCTCCGCATGCTATATAATTTTTTTTCTTTACTTCGAAGCCTTCTGCTTGAGCTTATATGATATCAGAGGTGAGAGATGGAAGATAAACTTACATGTGGACTGTATCCTGCGTCGAAAAGCTACTTTATCGAATTGCTGATCAGATGCAGCTTGAGTAATTTTCGATTATTAAGCCGCTACTCTTGCTTATTGCATACTTAGCACCTGTAATACCCATTTTACTTCAGCTAAGTGTAGTCCCTTCAGTTCTGAAGTGAACTTGCAAATATCTCTTGAGCTCTTCTGGCTTGCATATTTTAGTGCAGAATTAGTAAGATTGAAGGACTCGAGGGCTAATTCGCCTTGCTTTAGATCGTAGCGTTCTTCTCATATGCCAAAGTTCTAGCCACTCTTCGAAGCCATTGTCGCCCTTCTTTCTTTTTTGAGGAATATTCTAGTCTGCAGCGGCGCTACAGATCTGCTCAGCATCCTCACTGGACGATGCCAATGGACTCAACTATCTCTTGCGCCTGCAAGATAGCTGCTTTAAAGCCTGTGAGGTAAGTTTCGTGCTCATATTTAATATGAAGCTTATTAAATATTAAATTCCAAGACATAAACTTTTGCATAGCAATTAATAGCGAAGCAGACAGGAGATCTCAGAGGATCATTTCAAAAATCTTGAGCTGGCCTCGGGATGACCAGGGCTGACCATGGGCTGACCAGGGCTGACCTCTGGCTGACCTAGGGCTGACCTAGGCCTGACCTCGGGCTGACCAGGGCTGACCATGCGCTGGCCGATATCCACCAACTCACAAAGGTACTATTAGTTTTCCCATACATAGACTTATGTCTAGGGTGATTTAAGCTCTCTATCGATTAGCACCCACTTAGATTCCTAATAAATAAGTAGAAATCTCCACTTATACTTATGTAAGGCATTTAATTAACTTATATGGGTTCATACTAATAATTAAAACTCTAGAGACCTTAAAGTGGAACGAGATGAACTCAAGCATGAGACAGCAACACAGTGTGAACCAGACGCAGCTCATCCACTCCAAGCATCTCGAGGGAAAGTTCAGCTCCAAGGGATCTGTACAACTATCTCAAGTACTCGTGTAAGGACTCGCGCAACTTATTAAATTGTAGAAGGCTACAACTTACCGTCACAGAAGAAGACTTGCCTGAGTTTCTTGAGAGATGTCCTCTCTGGCCAGAAAGAACTTATTAAAGCGGCTGATCGTGGGCTTTTATGTTCCCAACTTTCCCGAGCTCTCTGTGCAGGTTATGTTTGAGGAGATATGGGGCGACAAGGAGGACTAGCGCTATCTTAACTACTATCCTGAGACTGGAGATTTACCTGAGCGAAAATTCTTCTATTAAGTGCTCTACACTCCGTAGCGAATACCTTTTTCGGATTGTCAGATCTTAGCAGCAGGCACGCACATCCAGCCAAATTGAGGAGGAAAAGCTAGACAGGATAGAGATAAGCTAGGATATGCTCAAGAGCTTGGAGGCTCTTCCTTACTTTTCCAGTATTCGCTAATCAATATAATGAACTTAATAGAGAAGAAGGGAAGAGCGCTCTCGCATCTCAAAGTCAAAGCAGTAGGGAGATAGCAGCAGAAGGAACGAAAGCGCTACGAAATGGGATTCTCCTACCAGGAGTATAGAGGAGAGCAGACAAGCCTAGCTAGCAATCAGATGTCAAGCTTCCAAGGAGATCACGACATGTCTATCATGAGATCACCTCCTGCTAAGAGACAGCTGACTTGAGCGAAGCATTTGCTTATAAATTGGCTTTATCAACTTTAGCATTCTCATCTTCTCTATCGTTCGTTGAACTGTCTTTTTGCTGTCTTGCTGTCTTATGTTTTCAATCGCGCCAGAGACAATGCTGATATGTTGCTTATCATTGGCTTAGAAGTTTTTCTGAGCCAAGCTTGTCTTGTAGGTTCTCTTCACTCTCGAGAAGACCTCCTCAATGGGGTTGTAAGGTGAGGAATAGGGAGGGTTGAAGAGGAGCTTGATACCGAGCCCTTCGCAGCATTCCCCTACTCTCTTGGAATGATGAGCTCTCAGGTTATCCAGAAATATTACCAGGGAGTTGTGAGGAGCTTTTTCTCGTATCTCTCTCAAGCAGGTGAGGATGTCCTCAATCAAAGTAGCTTTCTCTCTGATC
>JAJKFJ010006704.1:0-17377 GCA_027382625.1 Tetmemena sp. SeJ-2015
GTTCTATAATAGGAGGTACTAGTGACCGATTTAACTTTTAGATCGATTTTAATATTAAGTCGTTTAATAATTTGTCAGTGGTAGGGTTAATAATAGAAGGTACTAGTGGTCGATTTAACTAAAGTTGCAATTTAAGGATAGGATGATTTAATAAGTGATTGATTTAATTATTGATTGATTAATGATTAGGAATTAATTTGGATTCTGGAAAAATTTTAACATTCAATTCTAATATCGTAATAATTGTAGCAATTCTTATTTGATTATTATGAAATGCTTTATTGAATCTTGCACTTTTTTATTAAGCTAATTTTTTAGTATTTTATGGATTTTTCCTCATGATTAATGCTAAAAGTTGAATTTATTTTAAAAGCTTGCAAAGGTATAAATTTAGTAAAAATGGATTCTTTATATATGATAATTCATTCTATCTACCTCCGTAAGGAATCATAATTTCTTGCAATCCTTTAAAAATTATCAATGAGCCAATCAATAAAAATCTTGCACTTTAGTATTATAAAGATCATTTCTCGTGCAATTTTTAACTATCTCAGAATGAAAAATTTATTATTTTAAAAAAAAAATTTGCTTCTAAAATTCGGAAATTTATTCAAAAATCTTATTCTTTGATAAATTTATAAAATAAATACGATACTATAAAGTTGATAATTAAATTAAAATGGGTGATTGTTTAAAATAATAAATGAATAGTTGCTTCTTGGCAGATTAAATTACAGATATATCCTGATCTGCAGCTTGTTCGATAGCTCATCAAAAATTAATATGAATTTCTTTTTTAATAATCTCAGCAGCACTTTACTGTAGCAAGTTTTGATGTGCGCACTTAATTATATTTAAAATATGAAACACATTAAAAATTGTGTCACTTTAACTCTTTGCTTATCGCCTCACACAAAAATTGCAAGGATGAAAAGTTCTTAAAAATTTATGCTAATTAGAATGATGTAATAAAGATAGTCCAACTGTTATTATTTTATTTCATTTTAATTAAATATATTTAATTCTCTTTTTTATTAAATTTTAAGCTATCTTAAAAATAATAAATAACTTATAGATTTACATTAAAGCTAAAGTATTCCAATTATAAAAATTTAATTTTTATGATCTATTCAGATTCGAATACCTTTATTATATAATATATTTTTGAATTTATTTTTTAGACCTGCTTTTTCTTTTTAATTTATTTTAGTAATTAAAAAAATATTCTATTAAATAAATAGTGAATTTTGCAAGAATTGTTCAAATTCTATAATTTAATTTTATAATAGAAAGCAAATTATCTATCTAAATAATCTTTTATATAAACAGATGAAAAAAAGAATATTTTATTGGTAGGAAAAATAAAAATAAACCAAGTTAAGTTTAATATATTTCTCTCATACCTAATTATTTGTAAATGGAATCAGAAAGTGAATGAAATAATATTTATGTAATAAATATTAACAACAAAGCTGAATAGAGTGGCGATGAGCTTTATCTAAAAAATTCTGCAAGCGACGATTCTTATATTCTAAGTTCAACTTTTAATAACACAGTCGGCTATCAACTATTGCTTCTTTAAGATTTATTTTAGAATTAAATTTGGTAAAATCGTCTTAATTTACGAGTTAAAATTATTTAAATTTTATGAGTTAAAGTAAATATAAGAATGCTAAAACAAAATTAAAATACCACTTAACATATTTTATAAAAAAATCCTCAATAAATTCTGATTGGCTGATAATGTATTTTGAAAATATTACTTCTGCTTTTATTTCTTATTGCACTTTTTCATCATCCAAAAAATTCGATTCTACTTAGAGAGGTGGCATGCTTTACATTAAAAATGGAGGGAGTTTATTATCAAATGAAAATCTTAAATAATTTTTATCTATTCATATATTTATAATATGATTTAAAGTAATAGAGATTTTTTATTATATTATTTTCTGCTAGACAATAAAATAAATTTATAGCAAACATTTATGTTCTTTGAATTTAATGACATCTTCAAAATGATTTTGTTTCCTTTTTTCTACTGATGAAGCTTTCTTTCTTTTTACTGGATAGGAAAGAGAAAAAAAAATTTAATCTTTGTTTCCTTCAAAATTTTTATTAGATAGACTTCTGAGATATTTCATGAAAGTTTTGGAGTAGGATAATTTATTAAATTCATTATAAATATAATTTGGTTTAATTATAAGAATATATTTTTATAAGATAACTTTAAATTATTTGAAACACTGTAATACTAATAGAGGGATCAACTATTTCTAATTTCCATGCCTATTAAGGAGGAGCTATTTATACATACTACACATTAACATTTCTTATTTAAGGTTCTATAAATAGTGGGTCAAGGGAGCATATATAATTATATTTTAAGGGAGATTAAATTCTTGAACTCACTTGTATTCTCCACACTCATTAAACTTTAGGAAACTAATCAGATATATTTACAGTGAAAAAATTATTTTCCTGGTATCATTATTAACTTGAGTATAATAACTATAATGAATGATTTTGATATTATTTAGTGGAACTAAAATTTTAACATTTCAAAATTAAAACCTTGGTACATTTTATAATTTCAAAATTTAAATTATCTAGCATCCACTTATTTTTTCTAAATTCTTTGAATTTCGAACTGCTCTTCAGCTACAGATGGAGGAGCTATGTATTTCAAGAGTGCTAATATTATAAATATCTAGAAAACTACGCTCTAATATAATCAAGCTATGAGAGGAAACGGTGGAGCCATTTATTCATCATCTGTAGGTGGCTCTTAGTTTGGATAGGTAAAGATTAGCTATTATACAAGATTTTATTATAACAAAGCATCAGTCATTGGAGGAGCACTCTATTGGGATCAACTCATATAATTTATAAATAAATTTAGAAAAATTTTCCTATGTTAATTTTAACATCGAGAATTATTCTTCTTTTTATGAACTATTTATCATAATGCTTATTTTATTAATCTTTGGATTAATTTTCACTAAAATTGCATCTAAAAGTAAAGATTGAAAATATCTATATTGATAGTAAATTTTAAGTATTGATCAAGCCGAACCATTATTTTATTAGTCACGCTATAATTGGGATTTTCACTATATTTGGGGCACTTTAATTCTCTATTACGTATTCTATCAAAATAATGCTGGCTTATATGGAAGAGACTTTGGTAGTCCTGTATAATATATGTAGTTAATTATTCTTCAATTCATAAATATTTATTATTGTAATGAAATTTCTATTTAAAATTTATTTAAATAATAATTTAAAACAGATAGGTATGCTAAAAATAACTAATTTAATATGTTCAAAATATTATCAGAATAAGCGAAAAAATTATTTTATATAAGGAGTTCATTTAAATTAATTATAAGTCAATTTTAATAGATTATTGAAACTTACTCTTTCTTAATATTATGAGCGAAAATAGATAAGAAAAACATTTGCGTTAAAATTATAAGATAAAATGCTCACAAACATCTGCTTGAGTGAGTATGTATATTTATAATGTAGCCATAAAATAAGATTATTAATTTTTGCTTTCCTTAAAATTATCGGAAACTTATCTTTTTTGTATAATAAATGATTGCAGCATTAATTATTTAATATTTTTTTTAAAAAAATTGGTCTTTTAAATATTGTCTAATAGTTCAGTTTTTCTCACGAATTAAAGTTTATTTGCACATATATGAATTAAAAATAGTTAATGATAAGATTAAAATATTCTTAGGGGGGAACGAAGCTCAATCCCTAACATTTTTGTCAAAATTTTCCAAAAAACGCCCATAAATGATAAAATTAATTTTTTAAAAGAAAAAATCAAGAAATTAGAGATTTAGATTGTCCATAAGGATGAAAATTAATGATTTAATTTTATGTCCTATGAATAAATTGATATCTTAAATTCACTTGAGTTTATAGTCTTTTGAAAAATTAGAGTAAAATAAGCAGTAATTATGATTTGGCTTTAGTTTTATAAATGAGTCTAAGTTGAGTTCACAAACTTATTGCAACATTAACTCGAATATTTTTAATTTATAAAATAGACAACAAAAGCTATATTTATGCTTTATAAAATCACTACTTCGACTTATCAGATAAAATCTATAGCATATTTAAGAAAATTTCAAGTGTAAATTTTTCATTTTAAGAATATTTTCTGGGTACATAAATAAATCGGACAATCTCTTTTGAAGTATTTAAAAAGTTGCGAAATTAAACTCTAGAGTAAAATAATTACTGTATAAATTAGTCATAAATATTAACTTACTGAAATAAATTTTTCAAAATTTTAAATTTAATCAAAAAAAATTAAGTATCATAAATACTTTTAAAAAATTTAATTGAAATGCTTCTGGGATGCTAACTAAAAAACTGTTTTATTATAATGTTATAATGCAAGAGGATTAATTTATTAAGCTTGAAATAAATATTTTTATTATTAAAGTTAATACCAAACGTGTAAGAAAGCTTTAGACCTCAATTCGTACTTCAAATTGCATGTGATGAAGCTTCATAGTACTTATGATAAAAAGGAAAGGGTAAAATTTAATTTTTATTTTAATTTGCATGTGTAGACTAATAGAGTAAGATCATTTCAAATTGCGGAAATGGAGTAAATGAAATCAAGGGTTCTAGTTTCTGAAAATATTTGACTGAATGGCACTAGAAGTAGTAGTTGTAGTAGTAGTAATAATAATAGTATAGTAGTAGTAGACCCATTCAGCCAAATTTTAATTTGAACCCCAATCACTGATCACATTTTAAATTAATCGCCAGTCGCTCCAATGTCTTAAATTTTAATTGATCACTTTTTAATTAAAGGTGGCAGCCACCTCGACTTAGAATAATATAAAGCTAATTAAATTTCTAAATGTTATAATTTCAAAAATGGAGTGGTTTTAACTTTGTGGTCTGTCGACTGAGTGCAAGAACTCAAGTGCTTTATTTTACAGATTGAAATTTGATTATTTAAGTTTTACCCCTAATACTCGTCGATCCTATACTATAAGAAGAAAGAGAAATGAAATATAGCATTTCGCCAAAGTCACCTCAATCAATTCTCCTAGCATGATTCACTTACTCAAAAATACAACCAATAAACAGACGTAGATCATTGGGAGAGCTTATCTTGCAAAACATTGAAGCAAGATAACTAGAGAAGGCCAATTAAAGTTGCAAAAGGTTACAAGAGCGGAGTTACCAAAAAGAATTCGATTTTTGTTTAGTTAAAAGTCTAGCTATGGAGCAACAAAGATAAGAAAACATAAATGTAAAACATTTTTGATATAATCACTTTTTAAATATGCTCAGATAGATCTCCCAATATGAAAATATATAAGGGTGCACCTATCTGTCCCCCTCAATCTTCAAAATTGCTTTAATAAAATTTGCTATTTCTTATTTAAAATTATATATTTACTAACACTACAATAACATGACCTCGACAGATAATATTTAAAATAAATTAAATAAAGAAGTCTAATAATTTTAATTACAAATTGAATTGTGAACTATAATCTTTACTAGTAGAAGCTTACAAATTTCCGAAGTGGATAAACTCTCCCTACTATGACATTTGGACTCTACGATAACTACGATCAACTTATAGTTAATGACAATACCACTAAAATATATCTACTGGTCAACCTAACTTACAATTAAGATCCCGAAGCTTAAAATTTTTATCCTGCTGCTGATGGACCTAATGTTTTTACAGCCAAAAATGGTATTTTCTATGTCGAAGGAATCAAATTTTAAGATAAATTTAATTTAGTATTTACACCTTTCATTAAATTAATTTATAAAATAAATTATATAGCCCTAGTTAAAAATATAAACTTTACCTTATTGATTGTTAGAGTGTATAGTTGAATTGGGGAAAACATTATGTTTTCCAATATAAACATTTCCCTTCTAATCATAAATTTAAGAAACTTTTTTTAATCTTTAAAATAAATCTATCTAACTATAAATGTGAAATTTTTAATAAAAAATTTTATTTTTAAATGACTCCTTCTTAAAAATACTAAAAAGATTAACTTTGATGCAGAAAACAAAAAAAGAAAACAGAATTTTTACATAAAATGATTGATAGTGAAAATTTTTAATAATTTAGCATTTTTTAATTTTATGGAGCTCCAGGCTTTAACCATAGTCTTTATTTTCTAATAGATACAATAGATGTTGAAAGAAAAAGCAGCAGTGTCTTTTTATATGAAAATAATAAGGAAGATTTTAACTATTACTTCGTTATCTAAATGAGAAAATTCAACACCCTTATTTAAGAATAGTATTTTTTAAATATAAGTTTAATATATTTCTTTTTGAGATTAGTGAAAAATAGTGCAATAATTGATACTTTTAAAAATCGGTATGCCTTGTATTTAATTTTATGTAATATGTTTATCTCAATTAAAAAAGAAAATGCATGGCTGGAGAGCAGCTCACAGAATCAGGAAAATGCGAATCTTGTCCCATCGATACTTACTAATTAAAAGATAACTATTATGGAGCAAGTGTTCTTTGCTCAGCTTGCCCAGAACAGGCTATTTGTTATGGAGGAAATAATATGGGCCCAAAACCAACTTATTGGAGGTTATCCAATCAATCATTGGGAATATATTAGTGCTTTAATTTAGAGGCTTGCTTAGGAAAATTGTCTAGCAATTCTAGCAATCATGGATAATGCAAATCTCACACAAAATTATGTTTTTAAAATATCAATTAACAATCGGAGATTGCAATTAAAATGCTTATTTATTTAAAATGATTTTGTTGAAATAAGAAAAAATAAGTGTAAAATTTTTGGGGAACATAAAAGCACCTCCTTTTTATGGTTAAAATAGCTTTTAAAAAATCGTGTCTATGAAGGCTGAAATTGGCCTAAATAACAAAAAGATTCACAGTTTTTGCCTTTGAGATTTAATTTAAGGTCAAATTTCATGATTTAATTTTTTCAGTCATTAATTTAAAATATGGTTAAAGTCTAATTTACCCCAACAAATTAATTTTAAATGATTTAAGTAAAATTTATGCTCTAAATAAAATCTTCGCTTCCATATAATATTGTAGTTATTTAAAGTCTTTTCTAACTTGGAGAAAATTTCCTCGCATATATTTACTGAAGAAGAATGTGACAAGTTATGTTTAACGTAGAGATAATTTCATCTATTAAAGTATTTGGTCTCTTACTCTGTCTTTAACTAATAGAGAAATTAATTTTAGGAAATATTGCAAGTTTTATTGACTGTTTTTAGCAAAATCATTAAAGTTCTTGGATATAAAGTGCATAGCTTCTCATATCTATCTTGGATCATCATATATATTATACTTACCCTTTTGAAGAAGTTAATATATAGGAGCCAAAAGTGTTCCTCAGTTAAAAACAGAGATGAATCCACAAAGCATAAAAGTGATCATGAAAATTTAATTTAATAAACTAAAAATATATCATTTATAAACAAATTAAAACATAAAATTTGAACCTAAAGAAAATTTCAATGACCAAAACTTTTTTTATCAATTTGGACGATTTCGCCAATATGGAAAACTTTTGACAGATTTGACAGTAAAAAAGAAAGGAAAGAAAGGAGTTGCACTTCAGTTCCCTCAAATTTTAAATAAATAATGCAAAGATGGATATTAAGGAGTTTTATGTGCAGATATATTTTTAAATAATAAAGAAAAAGTCAATGAGTATGTCTTTGCGCTATAGTCGCTTTGAGAGGGGTTTTGGGTTTAGAGATTTTCTTATTATTGCTTAAAGTCTTGCTTTAGTTAACCATCGACAAAAACAATATATTTTAGTAATTCATTTGTTGAAGGTTGAGTATTTAAAAGAGGGGTATGAATTATGGTAGACCTCATGAAGATAGTAGCAACTCACAGAATTAATAAATAAGATGAGCTTTATCTTGATAACCTTACTAGCCTGCTGCAATATGAAATGATGAGAACTATGGGCAACAGAACAATCATTTACCTTGATGGTGATCATCAAACTCTTCGGAGCGCATTGGTTTGAGACGGATGCTCTTGAAAATTTTATATACATGTTGTTAGTATTGCTGAAAATCTTTTTATGATACTTAGAACTGTATCTATGCTCAAGAATAGGTTGGCTGAGATGGTGGCAAACCACACTCTTAGTCCATGAAATCATGGTTTAAGTCACTGTGGGTTTATATTACCTAAAAGATTTCTTAATTTTCATTTAATTTGATCGTGTGCAGATTGTATTTAAGAATATTATCATTCGAGCATTTACATTTGCGACAAATGCCCTACAATTTCAGCATTTTTATGCCGAAAAATACTATCCGTAGTTTTCTTTGTAATTATTATACTCATCATTGTTAAAATATCCTACGCATCTATAAGGAACAACAGCAATTACATCTTGATCTATATCGAAGCACTATTTAATCACATAAATCTATTGCTCCTCACATTTCAGATTTCTTAGTACTGGCCCTCAATTTTATTACAGACAGGGTAGGTAATAACGAAGATGAGTATAGTTAAATTATAAATATTTTAAAATGGTAACTTTAAAATGATGATACCAATTAAAACTCGAGTGAGATAGTTTGGAAATACTTTTATAAATAAAGTTAAATTTTTGTTATTACTTTAAGAAATATGCTTCATTTCTTTTAAAAATTCTGTTATTCATATTATTACATTTCATGGATAGTATTAGTTTTCTTTTTCTTGATCTCGAATGCTTTTTTGGACCAGAGGAATTCGCTTCTTACTTTCAGTACATTTCAAGGCAATTTTCACTTTAATATACTATCTGATTTTTTCTTATAAGATATATTTGATCCTATTTAAATTTAAAGTTAACTTAAAGTTATAGTGAGTCCTTTCATTCCAATATTTTACTTTTTGATTTGCTTATTTGCTATTCTTATCAAAAAGCTTTTTAATAAGACTGAGCTACGTTAAACCTTAAAACAGACAGCTTTTGTTGTTTTCTATCTTACTTTTGTTCCACTTATATTTTGGATGACGCAGAGTATAACCTAAACTATTTAAGAAATTTTATAACTTAGAAATTTAAGCACCTAATAAGAAATAATTCAAATCATTTCATTATATAACTAACATTTTAATTTTCTCTTAAATATACCAAATTATATAGTTTGATTTGATTAAGTGGATAAAATGATTATTTTAACTATAATTACTATTTTATAAATGTTCACTAAATGTTTACAGAAAATTTGGAGACAACTATCGAACCTTAGCAGATTTAGAATAAGTGAAAGATAGTAGTGAGAATAATTTCATTGCTTATTACTTTGCTATTCCAGGGATAGTAATTTATGGACTTTTATTACCAGTTCTTATGTTCTTTATCCTTAGAAAAGATGCGAAGAAACAAGAAAATCTTAGTATAAATTTAGGAATAATATACTTGGGCTATAGGAAAGAATAATTACACAAAATATTTATAAATATAATATGCATTTATTAGGAAAATATTTATCTCTAAATAAAATTTTGAAATACAAATTGCTATTTAATTACATTTTAAGTTGAATTTACAATTTATTTCATTTCTAATTTTTATAGAAACTTTTTTGTATCTTATTCGTTAATTCTTTATTCTTTTTAATCTAAATAATTTAATAATCTTGATTTTATTCTAAATTATATTTAATTGAATTGTAGATTCAATTATTATTTTTTTAAAATAAATTTTTGAATGTTTCTATCATTCGGTTCTTAAATTTATGACTTTTTCAGTAGGTTTTACCTTGCTTAGCATTACAATAAAAGCAAAAAATAATCAAATTTAAAATCATTTTATTTTAATTCATTTTAATTAATCTAAACTATCTCAATATTGTATTATGCATTAATACAATAAAGAAAAAAATTTAATCCGATTAAAAACATATTATAAAATTTAAATAAAAGGGAAAGTTTTATAATTCATAATCAGAATTTTAAATGAAAAAAATAATTTATAAAAAATGAGGTTTAAATGAATTATGGGTCAGTAGTGTAGTCTCTAATTCTCATTAACTTCTACCTCATGTAATTATATATTTTCTGTTTACTTATTTCTTTTAGAATACTGTTCATAATTATCAAATAGAGGCCTCACTATAATTAAATACTCCAAATTTAAATAAATTTTATTCTGAAATATAAAATTCAAAAATTTAGCTGCCTAAAATTTCAAAATCATTTTGAAATAAGAAAATTTTAATTTGAATTATAGCACGCTTTCTAATTTAAATTGGAAGTTTTATCTTTGATAATTCAAATTATAACAATTTACTTGGGTTTATTCCTTTAAGCTGACCTTCCATAGTCACCCTCACCCCAAAAGCTACTTTAAAATACATAAAGAATAGAAATCACTTACTCTATATAGATGATATTTGTCACTCTAATTTTGCTTTTAAAAATAATTTAGCAAACTAAATATAGTGCAGAATTTATTAAAAAATCGTCTTAAATAACAATATAAATTAATTAATAAGTATTTATTTAACGCTAAAATGGAAAAGCGCACTGATCTATTCCTTTATATGCGCTGACAAGATGACTAGATACATAAAATTTAATGAAAAACTTCGTGAAAATCGTATTGGTAAGTCTAAGGATCATGTATATAATCCCCAATCATCAAATTTCATCATAAATAATGTTAAATAATGAAAATTAATCTCCATTAAGAGAGATAAAAAGGCTTAATTCAATTCCCTAATTCTTATTTATTCATTTATCCATTTGCTTACATATATTTAGGTTTCTACTTTCAACTCTATGTTATCACACTACATAAACAAGCAGCTCAAGTTAAAAATTCTCACAATCGACAAGAATGCATAAATATTAAAAGCAAAAATATCACATATTCAAAATTTTGTAGGAATGGTTCACAAAAATACTGTCTGCGCGTTTCCATTTTTCACTATTGCATTTACTAATTAATTCACTAAATTGAAAAATTAAATCCTATAATTATTCTGAAAAACATGGAGTAAATCAAAAATTGTGTAATTATTTAACATTCTTACTTTGCTTTCTTTAGGTTTTTTGCACGCCGAGGGTGGTGGGTGGGCCTGGGAATTATTAAGATAGAAATTTAAAAAGTAGGCGTAGGGATATACGAGAAAAAAATTCTCCATTACTAAAATTTGTAATGTGATGTAAGTTAATATAACAGATGTCTTTATTTATAAATTTGCTAATTATTCGCTTAGGTATCAAGGCTCACAGTTATATATCTAATGGGTGAGTTCCCTAATAGCCCTATTTATTATTTTTCAATTCCCATTGCGTTATTAATTACATTTTTAATATAGTTTTTACAATTTCAAAAATCAAAAGATAAATTTATAATTATTATAACCACATTTTGCAAAATTTTCAAGCCATTATATCAAATTTTTAACTCTCATATTTTTTTTAAAGCAAGTTTATATCACTAAGATCAATAAAATAATTGTGGTTTTTAAAAAATCTAAAATAGGTTTAGTTTCACAAAAGCACTATACTAAATCCATGATAAATACTCTATTTTTATCTCTTGCAAAATGAACCAGCTCTTCCTTTTACAAATCAGCCAACACCTGATGCCCCAGCTTGGACTTCTGCTTTGGTTGAGAATAATCTATGTTCAATATTTCTCCAAACACCACATTTTAAGACATTTTGGGAGAGTGAAATTTGTAGCGTTTACAGCAGAGGAAACTCAAATGATCTTTGGAATAGATGATTATAAGCCTATCCCAGACGAAACGAAAGTTTAGTATCTCTAAAGATGGCGAAATGAGCTACAGTTCTT
The DNA here is from genome assembly GCA_027382625.1 of Tetmemena sp. SeJ-2015. Taxonomy (NCBI): domain Eukaryota; phylum Ciliophora; class Spirotrichea; order Sporadotrichida; family Oxytrichidae; genus Tetmemena; species Tetmemena sp. SeJ-2015. The sequence goes on from JAJKFJ010006704.1 coordinate 11,828, forward strand.
TATCAGAGCTGAAGTGGAGCTAGCTTAGGGTGGAGTAATTAATCAAAACAAAGTCCTTCAAATTAGAGAGAGTAGGCGCAGTTTCAAATGGAACTTCAGATCCTTATTCAAGCCAAGCAACAAAAAATGCTCATGAAAATATGAGACAGCCTCCTTCATTGATTATTATTTTGAGGGCTAGTTTATTTGGAATATATTTCAACTCAGCAAGAATCCAAATACTTAATTTATTTAGCTAGATAAATGCAATAATATATTTCTCTATGAAACAATTGTAGAAGAATCTTAATTATAGGTCAAATACAATAAGATGATCAGCGATTGGTAGTTTTTTAAAATGTATAGTTTTACTAACCTTTGTCAACAGCTGTATAATTATTAAATTTAGATAAGAATTTCATTTACCAAAATAATAAACATGAAAGAAATAGCAATAGGAAGGAACTAGAGAATCAATCTGACTAAAAACACTGGAACAATTCGAATAGCAAGCTGAAGTAAGTAAACCTTTATTATTTGACAATAATTATGATGATTACTCTTGAGTTTAGCTCATATTTAAGCATTGATATAACGTCTTCATAGGCAAAACGCAAGACTTTAAAAAAGACGATTCGCAACCCAAAAGTCCTTGTAGTGCTATTTTTAACACTGTCTGTCTATGGTTAATTAAGGCATTACTGTAAATAGAGCAAACGATATCTTCAAAGCAGAGATTAAAGTAAGGCTTTAAGCTATGTGATCGATTTACTTAAACTATAAATTTAGGGTTTTAATGGCAAGAAGGAGATGGCAAAACAATCAATAATAGAAGAAAAAACTAATAAAAGTAAAAGATCTAATAATACTAAGTATGAGGAAGGTGCGTATTTAAAATAAGAGTCAGTGCAAGTAATGCTCTAATTTTTATATTTATCTGTATTAGAATTACTAAATTACCTAATTGTATTTGACCTATAATAACTATAAAACATATCCAAGATAAAAAGTATTTATCCAAAATTGGAATTAATTATGAAGAACACAAACTGCAAGCTGGCTATCTTCAGCTATCTTCAAGTAAAAGAAATAATCAAAAAGATATCTATCCTTAGTAAGTCTGATCGACATAATCTCAGAAGAATAAAGGACTTCACTGACTATACTTTTAATCTACCTTTGTATTCCATCCCACTAGTCTTAAGAAGTCTAGCTGATGAATAAATTAAAAACTAGAGAGATTTTGAACATTCTCAACTAGGCAATGACAATGAAAATGAAATTGATAATTGCCACTAGCGATTGGTAGTAGATAAAAGCCAATATTTTGAATACATCCTCTCACTCACTAATAAATTTAGTCTCTGCTTCTCAGCCTTTAAAAGGACCAAAAGTAGTGAAGGATGGTTTTAAGAGAGCATTCAAAAAACTGAAGAATATTTCAACTCTTAAGAATTTTAAGAATCTTGTTCAAATAGCGAAGGAAATCAAATAAATCAGATAAAAAAATATTTCTCAATGATTTTTTTATCAAATATATTCTAATGCTTTAAGATATAAATATTCATAATTTTTAATGTGTAACGATGATTTAAAAATGTGAATTTTTTTCTTATAATTTTCATCTTTTAATAAGCTTATAAAAAGTAAGTGAAGGTTATAATTTTAACCATTAGTATTGATCTTCTTTTAAAATTAAAATAAATTTCAAATTATATAATGACTTTATTTATAAATTTTTGCTGTCAATTTATAGTTAAACTTTGTATTTTTTGGATCTTCTTAAAACTCCATCAAAAATACTAGACAATTTAAAAAAAAACATTAGTGAAATACTTGCTCATTCTTGTTAGATTCCATTTGAATACTAGTTTGAATTAATAATTTTCGTTAGAAATATATTAATATGTTAGCCGCTAATGCCAGCCTCCTCAATTTAAAAATAACGCATTTTTTCAGAGTTGTTAGGGGAGGTCGACCCAGCCGGTTTGACCAAGGTGCCACCAGATTACATGCAGTACCCTCCTCGGTTCTCTAGGTCTCTGAAGACTTGGCTTTCACTTTGACCTTGGGGGAAGTCTCTCGGACTTGCCGAGGTGAGAACTTTAGATGGCCAAAGATTCTTGGAACCGCAGCTATCTCATCGGCTACCTGGAGGGATAAGAGGATGCTGCTGAGTGCTGCTAGTAGGCTGGTGCCACCTTGTTCAAACTAGCTGGGTCTACCTCCCATACCAACTCTGTCAAATTGCGTTTTTATTTTAATTGAGGAGGCTGGCATCAGCGGCTAAAATTTAAATATATATTTCTAACAAAATTATAAATCAAACTAGTATTCAAATGTAATCTAACAATAATGAGCAAGTATTTCAGAAATGTTTTCTTTTGAATTGTCTAGTATAATTGCTTGATTTTTATTTTATCAATATTTATTTACTTAAATTCGAATATGAATACTTAAAGTAGTTTAATTTAATGAATGAAGCTAAACTGATGATAGATAAAATATCGGCAAATATCTCAATTATAGGTGAAAATACTTAAGTTGGGGACAGAGTAGTGTAGATGCTAACCAAAATAAAAAGAGTCTTTTTAAACGAGATAAAATACCAAAGATATAGTCTAACAAACCTATCCTTTTATAACTTACTGCAATTCAGATGTGTGATTATGGAAGTCAAATAATGGAGTTAATTTAAAATTAAAGTAAAGTAAAATTTTAGGAATATAATTAATAATCAATTTCTTAAAACAGCACTTATCGTACTGAATTAGAAAATCAGTTATAGGATGAATACAATTAATTGATCAGAGGTTGGACATTTTAAATTAAAATGAGAAGAAGTGTATAAGTCAACTGAATAAATTTAAAATAAATAATATTCATAATCAAATAAATTTAGAGAAAAATGAAAGAAGAGTAGAACGATGCGCACTTTGACTTACCTCCCTCTAGCATGTTCTAAAATTAAATGGTAAGTATACAGATCAAGTAAACCTTTTTTATTTGATAAGCTTTTGAGCTTTTAGTAAATAGTTTAGCGATGATAATTTTCATTCTCACCATAATATTGTTTCTTTTAGGCTAGAATATTAAGAGAGAAAATAGAGATGGGATCATCAATAGCTGAGTAGATAATGTATTTCGCTCCCGTAAAGAACTTCCTTCAAGAGTATATGACATAAGAAGTTTAAGAAGCTTGAGTAAATCAGTCATAAGGTAAATTTACTTATAGTTAAACTTATTTAAACTAGATAAGATCATTTGAAAAGACTCTTATTTTGAAACTCAGAAGGGAGAATACTCAAGGTCAAATTATAATGAGCAAATAAACGCTGAAATTAGAATGAATACTGAAGAAGTAGGCTGTAAATATCTAGCCAGTACACAGGCTCAAAACAAATTGTATTTTTGATAATCTCAATTGTTATAATGCAATCATATTCATCCCATAATATTTGCAAATATATATTTAAATGAAGTCTGCATAAATTACCTCTGGATTGAGCATACACTGCAAGTAATCTCTCTTATAAGAGAACTCTGCGTACTTGATTGCATCATTAAACAAATTTAACTGACTATAAATGCATACTAAAAATTATCTGCTTGCTCGAAAGAAAAAGCAGAATTGAGGACGTTTTCCATAAGGCTACACTTGACTATTTGCGCCACTATTTACATTGAGTCCCTTAGTAACTTAGTAGTAGCTACCTAGCCTATTTAGGAATTATTGACTGAAACTAGAGTTAAGTTGTATTAGGTAAGGTTAATCATTAGATTCGTCTAGTCTCTCATCAAAAGCTTAATTCTAAACACATTAAATTAAATGGCTGGAACTGTGCGAGCTACTGCATTAAAAAATACACTTGGCATATAGAAGCTAATCACAAAAGAGTAGTTGTTGGCTGCAATTGAAGTGTTTGAAGTATTAGCTACAGCTGGTTTCACTCCTTGATTTTTAACGCAATAAATGTCCATTCGTGTGAGCCCCTCAAGCTGGGCATATATCTCCTAGAATACTAAGCTACTCACATTAAGCATAGTCTGCTTCAAAATGCAAGAGCTGTTAGTTTTATTGTTCAGAAATAAGAAGTAATAAAAATACATAGAACGTAACCAGTATTGGTGTTTTTGTAAATCTCAGGAATCAATGAATAGATGAACTCAGAATCAAGTTGCTTGATAAAGTTTTAATAAGCTGTTGGCAAGGTGTCTGGTCGTTTAGTAACATAGAAGCGCATAATTTCCTCAGGTTTGGTTGCTAGATAATTCAAAAAGTACTGACAAAACTGCCTTGAAACAAACACTTGCTAAATTATTATTTCAAATGCATGTCATATCTGTTATTGAGAAAAGATTGGATGTTGTCTCTTTAAATAATAGGGTTTTGTGATTGAGGGCCATTATCATTACTTATGTTAATGAGGGTTGAAGTGGCTAGGTATTGAAATTTGATGGTTGGATCAGCAAGTATGTCAAAGTACAGATTATTTTAAAGTATTTTTCTAATTGCTATTATGAATATTATGCTAGTAGCATTTAAATTTAAACTTAAAGAAGAAGAGAATAGAAAGCTAATGATTTTTAACCTTTTATGAAATATAGTATTTATAGTAATTTAACCTTTAGCTTAATTTTAATTCTTTTCTAGAAGACAAACCCCTTATTTACATGATATGAATTAAATTTTAAAGATCTTGGACAGAAGGAGATTGTAAAATTGTTCCATTAAAGGGACTGCTCTCCGTCTGAGTCACAAAAGGGTACTCTAGTTTCTATGGTAGCCTTGCCACCATTATATCTAAAATATACTAAGCAAATTCTAAACAACAATTAACAATAACGATTTCTTACCTTGGGCATCAGACTGGAGAATACTCAGGATTTCATTCACAATCAGATTCAATTAAAAATAAAAATATATAGATCTTGAAAGAAGGTGACTTCATCGAAGAAGACTCGGGAGATATCTGCATAACCTTTTCCAGTAAAGGTCATATCCTCCTTGTTAATAGTCGGCTAAAATTGAACTATTTTCATTTATTTTCTAGAATTTTAAACATTTAATGAAACAAAGCTTCATAAATCTTTTGATTTTGCTACTTGAAAATAAGTAGACCGTTTCTCTTTATAATTAGCGAAGCTTAAACAAATTGTGAGCAGCTATATTTGAGGTAGAAAACTAAGTGACAAAGCAATGAATTTTTATTATATTGTATTCAAGTAACTTTTTAACCCCTCAAGCCCATTTTAATATGTAAAGTAAAGTAAAGTAAAGTAAAAGTAAAATTTTAGGAATATAATTAATAATCAATTTCTTAAAACAGCACTTATCGTACTGAATTAGAAAATCAGTTATTATCCTATGTAACATTTTAATATGATTATTTATTTTATTTTAATTATTAAGAAATATAAATAAATGTTTTTTCATAGTTAAACGCCCATCTTTTTCAATTTCTTAGAAACCAATAGCGAGTTTAATTTTTTGAATGTCAATCATAATGGAGCCCTAATCTGCAAAGATGGGAGGTATCACATCTACTTGGTATAATAGAGTTACCACTT
>JAJKFJ010006709.1:0-17363 GCA_027382625.1 Tetmemena sp. SeJ-2015
GTGTTTTCGCACTCGTGTTTTCGCACTCGTGTTTTCGATGAATAATATTGATTGATATATTAAAGATGATATTAATAAGAGACTTGTACTCACATAATTTTTAGCATTTAATTCCAATACTATAATAAAATAAATTTTGATAAACACAATTATCTATTCATTATAAGTTTAAATATTTATAGTGAGATCGAATAATCCATTTAAAGCTAATCTCCATTATGTTTACTCTTAAACTGATTTATATCTTTGAAATCTTAAGACTCGTTCGGAGAAATTCTTCTCTTCCTGAAAATTGGCAAAGCCTTTAAATGCCTTTATATTAATTATGACTTAAGATGTAAATTTAGGAAGAAAAAGGATGTTGAAAACATATGTGATTACCAATATTTTAATAGTATCATTGAATTCGCAAGCTTTTTATTTTTTAAAGAAAAGAGACTGTTGACAAACGTTGGAGGAGAGCAGGCTGAGTTTGCTGATGTATGGGCACTTGGTTTAGAGGCAGTTTGATATATCTGTTTCCAACCTAGTTTAAATTTAATGGGTTGAGTGAATTAATTGAAATTATGCCCTATTTAATTTAAATCACACTTTCAGATTTTAAGTTTAGACTATTGGAACAATTTTTACGCACTAATAAAATCAGGAATACGCTTTTAATTTACACATTGTAAAATTCCCACTAAAATGTTCCAATAGTCTAATCCCAAAATGTTTCAATGGTCTAATCCCAAAATGTTCCAATAGTCTAAACTGAAAATCTGAAAGTGTGATTTAAATTAAATAGGGCATAATTTCAATTAATTCACTCAACCCATTAAATTTAAACTAGGTTGGAAACAGATATATCAAACTGCCACTACACCAAATGCCACTTCATCAGGAAACTCAGCCTGCTCTCCTCCAACGTTTGTCAACAGTCTCCTTTCTTTAAAAAAAAATCTTTCGAATTCAATGCTACTATTAAAATATCTTCCATTGAGGAATTTTACGAGTGCCTTACCTGATTTCTCTATCCAAAACTAAACGTTTAAAACAGTAAAAATCTTTATAAAATTATTTTAAAATAACTTTTTCTAAAAATTTTCCTCACTTTTATAGTTTTTATTCACAGGCAAGTTTAGATTTAAGGAAAATCCAAATGAAAAGTCTTCTATTAAGAACGAAAAACTGAAGAATTTAATATCCAAGATTAAACTTTTCCTTTAATCTAAAATAGTAAAAGAAGACATCGATATACTGTTATAGAGTAATAAAAACACAAATTTCAAAGACATTTCTAAAAAGAAGTTATAAACTAATTTTTGGAAAATCAACTCTTCGTGAATTTGTGGAATAGCTACTCTAAAAATCCAGAGATTGAATGGGTTTAAGAGTCTGAAGCTACATTTATTATAGTTCAGAATCAAATTTAAATTAGTGATTGGGTTAAAATAATAAAAGTTGCAACATTAAGGCAGCTTAAGTGGCTTAAATATCACTGATCTCTAGCTTGCTCGATAGCTTGTAAAAATAATATGAATTCCTTCTTTAATCTTTTCAACACCACCCTTCAGTAGCGAGAAATGATATGTGTACTCAATAATATTCCAAATAATAAACAAATGAAAATTTTTGTGTCTATAACTCTTGATTGGGCGCTCCTACACAAAATTTGTAAGAATTAAAAGATCTTAAATTCTTATGCATAATCGAAAAGGTCAAATAATTATTTAAATTGGTCACAGTTCAACTGCCACTAATTTCTTCCATTTTAATTTAATATATAATTTATTTCTCTTTTTTATTAAATTCTCAGCTATATTTAACTATAGCTCGTAAAATATAATAACACATACAGCATCACTCTACTCTTTGCTAGATCAAATGTATTGATTATCATTCTTTGATTTTAAATTTTGCATATTTTTAGAAGATCTCTTTTGGCATTGAAGATAAAGACAACTAAGTTTTCTAAGGCAGACTGCAACTGCCTTAAAGTATATAAGTTTACTTCCCACCTGAGAGAAGCAACAAACCCTTAGGAAGACCTCATAAAACTTTAATAAGCAAAGCTTGAATTATTCTCTTCTATTCTTAGAAGTAGAGTTCATACAAAAATATTTTAAGATTATTTAGTTAGCACTTTTACAAAAATAGAGCTTAGATTTGGAATAAAAACAACTTCACTGAAGTTTTATTTTTTTCTTGTCAGTTTTTGCTCTAATATAAGTAGTAGTCGAAGTAGGAGTAGTTATTTCCTAGAAAGTAGAAATTTATTTATAATAGTTTATATTTTAGAAGTAAAATTAGTAGTTAATTTTGGAACATGGGTGGAAAAATATATCAATCTTTCTTTCTTTCAATTCACTATAATTCACATTACAAAAAATATCATATCTATTCAGATAATTTGTCAAAATATTTATAAGAAATATTATAAATCCTCTTCATTTTATCCCTCATCTTATTGGCGAATAGTCGAATAAGAATTATTTCTATTTGAAAAATTAGTTCATTTGAACAGATTTAACTTAATTATTATAAAAATTATATATTTATAGCTGTTAATTTATCATATTTATGACGAGTGAATGTGTCAAGTCAGATATAAATTCTGAATAGGAAAAGGGCAATAGTCAAATTATTTATTAAAATTAGATTACACCATGACTCTAAGTTTCAATACAAAAAGATGATATTTTTATAATGCAACTTTGATTATAGATTATGATAATATTTTTTAACTGAAGATAAATTATACCATTTAGAAAAGTTATCTTGCAAAAATTTAAAATCGCATTTTATTCTATTGATGGATAAAGAAAATAGTTTTAAGAAATATATATAGAAGTAATTATGTTAATTCTTAAATCCCTACTAAGAATAGAAACTTCAGTTTGAGAATCACGGACCGTTACCCAAAACAAGACCTGAACCACCGGTCTATCCAAAGAAGATAGGATTTTAATTGGAGCCTCCTCCCGTTTTAGAAAGAGAAGGTAAGCCAGTTCCGTTGTAGGACTGATCTCCAAACGCACCACCTGACACACCTGGAGCTCCGTTGACTCCTGTAGCCTAGACTGGAGCCTCTTGGAGAACTGGCTATGATGTGAGAATAACTAAAAAGAAACCATGAGCCTAATATTTGAATGAGAGTGTTATTCAACTGCACTGAGATTCTTGAATGCATTTCTTGGGTGATTCTACTTCTGACCCACCTCACTATGGCTCTATAGCCGGCAGGGATGCTTGCTAAAGATGGCTGAGTTTGAACTACTTGAGTCTTGAGTTGGGAGTACCACTGTGTGAAATTAGCTATGAATGGCTAGTAGAGCTCAACCAACTCACTCAGAGTCAAGCCATCTATAGAAGGATTGAAACTTTCAATCAGGCTTTGAGTTTAGGCCACTGCTATCTACTATGCGGTTTAGTTGGTGCTGAGTTGAGGATTCACAGCTACAGCCTAGCTGCTGAGCTGCTCTAATAAAAGCAACAGATAGGAATAGTAACGCAGCAACCAGGATTTCAACTGCTGTAGATCTTGAATGTGCATGTCTTGCATCCAAGTTTGCCAAGTCATATTCGTGGTGAGCCACAGCTGCTCCTGCCCACCAAAGCCGTACTCATCTACAACTTTGTAGATGTTGTTGCACTTCCCATTCATCAAATAATAAACATATGCTCCACATTTAAGTTCATTAAATTTATGGTGATTCACCAAGGTCTCAAGCTGAGTGTATCGAAATATTTAGGAAACATTTTATAGTGTAATTCCAAATAGGGGAAGAAAAGGCTGTTGCCTTTTATAGAAACCTGTAATAAGTAGTAGCGTTGGAAGTAAGTTAACTATTTAGAACTATCATCTCTGAGCCTCCACAGTCAGTGAACAGATAGCCATACCCAGATTCAAATACATCGCAGCAAATATACGCTCCTGAAGTTGGCTTCACAAAATATCTCGCTATCTATCCCAAAATTAATGATAAATATGTCTTTTGCTTTAAGTAGTTTTAGAAATTGTTTATCATTGCTATATTAAACTATAAAATGTTATTTTAAAAACTCTTCTAAAATACTTAATTTTGCAACAATAAGAAATAAGTATTATATGATAAGATTAACACATAACTGAGATGTTGATTTCCTATAAATACATAAATTTACCACTATTAAATTTCCCTCTGCATTAAAATCAATGTATATTGATTGTTACATTATGAATATGCTTTATGAAATTACTTAAATAGAGAGTAGGATTTACTTTTTATTTTAGTTTAGAATGTCTTAAACTTCGAGAGCAAGAATGAACTCATTTATTATCCTTTATTTGAATTGTATTGAATTAAATTTTAAAAATGAATTGTTTCTGACGACACAATTTTGAATGGGGGACTGCACAACTCTAGTTTGGGTACTAGTTGGAAGTCCATTAACATCAAAGCATCTGGCCTTGAGAGTCTGGAAATCAGGAAACCACTTGTACTTGCAATTAGGACTGGTAAGTAAAGGACTCTTGGCTGTAGCCATGTTGACTGGATTCATGTCGCTTTCAGAGTAAATACTTGAGAAATTCCCATTCACAAGCTGAGAAGATGAACTCTAGTTAAATTATAATTCAATTGTTTTTTTTATATATAGTTGTTGGGTATATCTTAGGCGAGAATAAGCTACAGAAGTATGGGTGCAACTAATTAGAGCTTCAAAATCATCCTTAATATCTTAAATTGGTTATATATTTTATCAAGGAATTTCTCATATCCTATTAAATGATGATGAAATTGAATTTTATATTCTTAGAAGGTAGTTTATCTCAATTAAAAGTTTTTATTTTGAACCTTTCCTAGTCTTAAAAGCATTATAAGAAGAAGGAAGTTTTTATCTTTAAAAATTAAACTTTAATTATCTTTTTGCTTTATATAGATCTGGCATTGCTATTATTGAGCAGTTGGTTTTATTTTTATTAAAGTCATATAAAGAAAGAAGATGAATTATTTTTTGTGATTATACATACTCTAGTATGTTTCTCCAAGAATCATTTATAATAAAATAGGTACATTATGATGACGAAATTTATAAATCCTATATTCTTTACTATATATTATAAGCTGAGCGATTAATAAAATAGCAGGATAGACTCCCAGAAAGAGAGAGATTTAGGATTGATAAAAATATTTAATAACATAGCTTAGTAGATCTTATATTAAAATGTCATAGCTAATCCTGGGTTATCAAAATCAAATATTCTAAACATAATGATTTAAAAGATAAAATCATATACTTCCGTCATCCTTCGAAATCTCAGACACTAATCACACTCCCAAAATATCTCAAAATTCTTATTCCAAAAATTAAAATCCATATAAATCACTTTTAACAAAAAAAAACTGTTAAAATTTGAGTATGCGAGTCCAGTCCTCACATCCAAACTCAAAGCAATAAATTTCATTATGCTTTTTAAAAAGATGATTGTATTATTTTAGGAAGCATTTTTGCTAATTTTATAAATTATAAAGCTACAGAGCATCATATCTGTGTGTGTAGTTCTCTTGAGTTTACTCTCATCAGTTGAATGCCTGTTTGGTGTGTCAGAGAACAGGAACTGCCTATCGAATTATCCTATAACATTGGGTGGGGACTCCGCGATAATAAAAGTTGCTAAAATTTATTCCTTCGATATCGATGACATGTCCAATGTAGCAACCGCTGGTTATGCCTAAGAAGCTGTCAACCTTGTCGATTATGGACTTATATCTTACTTTCAAGGGGGCGACACTCTTCGCTGGCAGTACAAAATTACTTCGTCTGACTACTAGTATCTCATTTAAGAAATAATCTAATGAAATATTGGTATCCAAATATTATACAAATGAGAAAAAATATTAATGGGGCGAGTTCAAGTATCATAGTAGTCCTCGACAAGAGATATAATATTTAAGTTATCAAAAGAAAAGATAAAAAGTTAATAAAATTTTTTTATTCTTACTAAAAACTAAGGGAATTGGTGTATTTTATCATTTGTTCTTTTAGCTTATAGTAGTGAATTAGCTCACATTTTAAACTAATTTCATTTGTGCAATTTCGAGATTTTCGAAGGTTTAATTTATACTTACGCGATCACAAGATAGAATCGATATCTTGTCTTTAGCAGCACTGGAAATTTGCTCTACGCGTTCCTTGACTCAACAGTAGTCAGTAATAATATTGGTGCTATTGCTTACACTTCTCAACTATCTACATTTTACTCTTCAGGTGGAGATCTCTACATTTGTGGTCAGTCAGACTATGATAGGAAGGTTAACTTATACAAAGTAATCATGAACTCTAGCTCTTCCTTCTAATCTTCTAAGCACTTGAATTATGGTGTCGCGTCTTAAATTTTAAATCTAAATTAAGATCGATTTTAAAAAAGTCCCTTTGCACTTTCCTAACCCTAGATTCTACAGAGAGCTAGATGATAACAGCGGGATTTGCAGACAATAAGCTTACACTTGGATTCTACGATAATATGCAGACTTCGTTTTCGACTCAGAGAGAACTCAGTTTCCCTATCGATAGTTCATTGTCTAGCTCTCAAGGCGCTAACGACAAACTTCTTATGAGTCTAATAGAAGCATCAGGATCAAAGCAAGTTCCATATAAAATAAATTTAACACTGATTCAGAATAAATCAAGTTTTTGGTTGCACAAATACCAAAATCTCAGCGCAAAATAGACTTCTAATCTTGAATTATGAATACGCGTCATCCTCTTAGAATCATTTTAGAGAATTTATCCAACTTTGTTTTAATTTAAATTTTTCATTTCTTTATCTCTGGGTCTGGTCTAAATTGCGTAAATATCCAGGCTTACTCACTCACATAATTGGCAGTGATAGTTCAAACCACTTCAGCTCCCACTTTTAGCACGAGCGTTTTAACCATAACAGTTTTTATTTTTTAAAAAAAAAACTTTACAAAAATGATAGTATCTGGATCAACATATTCAGCCAATCAATAATAGGTTCATGCCTTAGATATTTGTATTTTTAAAAATTAAATTTATCGATATTTATAATATTGACACCACAATAATTCCAAAGATATTTAGCAGCTTCAGTTCAACCCTCCTAAAGAAAGTGAACTAAAATAACGCCTACTACTCTTTTCTCTACACAGATGGGACGACCTCAGGCGCTATGATTTACTCATTTGACAATTTAAATACCAATTCATAGTAGGTATTTATTTGGAGGAAATCTAGCTTTTAAATAAATATAGCTATCTTTATAACGGTATAAAGCTTTGGATAAAGTTTAATGATTCATATTTATGATTGTATATTTTGACACTTATTAGCAATGTAGTACGAGCTAGATAACAATAACTTCTTCTAGTCTATCGGCCTTAAAAATATATATTTTTTGTATCTTAGCATTCACTCCTACTTCTAGTCCTTAAGTGTTTGCAGCATACAATCCTGGCACGCAATACTCATATTCCTATAACTTTGCTCAAGAATCTGTCGCTTTTCAATTATAAATACTACTTATTTTATTGACTTTTTAAAAACTTTTGTAGCATAAATATTAACCACAACATTGAGCTATGGAAGTCTGAATACTATATGAAAAAGTAAGTTATAAACCAGTTAAATACCCAAATTAAATGAAAGGTTGATTTTAAATTGCCTTCAACGGATTAAACTTGATTAATTAATTATAAGTTAGTTCCCGAACGCAAGTATCTGAAAATACTTTATTTAAATATGTTTGCCTTGCTTATCTCTTAGAAAGCCATGTTCTTTTGTGTGTGTGTAAAGAATGAAGTTTTCTTATATTAGTTAAAAGGTTAAATAATATGAGAAGCCATAATATTTATTCTGAGGAATATTTCCTCTTCAGATTGTTTCACAAAAATTTCTGTGACTTAAAATCTACTAAAAATATTATCAGTTTTCCATTAAGGCTACTTTACTTTTCATATTCTCCTGCTTAATACCGCAATTATATTTAATTTATAGTATAATAAATATTTAATTTAAACTTGCACTACAAGTAGTAATGTTGTTACTATGGCGCAATCTACTGTGTCTACTACTATAGCTTATTAAATAGATGCAATTACGAGAACGGGTGCTCCAATAGTTATAATAAAAATTATGTTATTTGCTATTTGTTGTTAAAATTTAGACGTATCTTAATTTCTTATTGGAAATGATTTGACATGTACTGACCAATAGCTGAAAAGAAAATAAGCAATTTATTTTTAGCGAACTTACTCCTAAACTGTATCCTTCTCATCCGCCGCCCCTGGTACTTACAGTATTACCTTGACTGGGTCGCAACTGGCCTTTGATTTCACTTTAATCTAAAATTTAAATCTTAGTTTTAAATAAATTGTCTAATTTTATAATTTCAACTAAAGAAAATCAAAAGTAATAAAATGCAAAAATCAAAGATAAGTAATTGAATTTGGAAGTTTATTTGTGAATAAGCTCACTCTATACCACTATACTTTTGTAGATGGTAGTCACCTACATGGGAACTAAAACTTTTCCTTATACTTTAACAATTTCAGTCTTAGATTGCACTTAAACTCTAAGTTTTACACCGCCTACAACAGCAGATTCTTTCAACTACACTTTAGGCAGCGGGTCAAAGACCTTCACAGCCTCTCCATTTACTATTAGTCCTTTGGAATGTGCTTCCACAATAAGCTATTCAATCAGTTTTGTTAATGGTGCTTGGGCTGATTTAACTACAATTGGATCTCCTAAACTCTAAAATAATTCAAATAAGTTATCTTTACAAATTGCAGGTTTACCTTTAGTACAAATAAATAAATTACTAACATAAATGATATTCTCTGTTCGGATTATGAATTATACCAAAAATATTTATGACACTATTATAAATATTTTATAATACAAGTGGCTTGGATATGTCGATTATTTATATTTATACCATCGGATAAATAAATAAATATAATTAACACCAATTCTGCTTTAGCGGTTGGTGCCTACGAATTCAGTTTAACAGTGTTCAATACTTTAAATGTAGCAAACTCAGAATCTACAACTTTTACTTTGACTATAATAGAGGAGAATAAAGAAGTTCCCTGCTTATTCTCCCTCAAGTAAAATGATCTTCAAACCTATTATGAAGTTCCTCTCGCAACTTAGAAAAAGATTAGCTTTGCTGAGCTGAAATTTGAAAACTCCTGCAACTATGATGTTGTAATAACCCCACTTTACAATTTCTTTTATTTCATATTTTATTATCCTCTCAAGAATTATATACAATGGCATTTCCAAATTTTTGCCTAACTTTATGGAATACTCATCATCGAATTCTTATTATCTCATTTAAAAATTTTAAATCAAGGACCTAGAGTTTTTCTATCTTTACTTTCTCAGCTTCCGATATTGGATCCTACTTTTTTGTGATGCAAGCTGCTCTCACCGAGGGACCTAAATCTTTAATAATTCTCTGCTTTTTATTTCTAAATCAACAGATTATTCCTTTTCGTGGACCTTACAGATTATCT
Source organism: Tetmemena sp. SeJ-2015 (assembly GCA_027382625.1). NCBI lineage: Eukaryota > Ciliophora > Spirotrichea > Sporadotrichida > Oxytrichidae > Tetmemena > Tetmemena sp. SeJ-2015. Next base: position 9,507 of record JAJKFJ010006709.1, read on the forward strand.
CTGATTAAAAGAGCCTGAACTTAAATGCACCAGTATTCACAGAAGCCTTAGAAGATGTTAAAGTGCTTAATTTATTTTTACTGGTTGGAGAGCAAACTAGTTTGAATTTACCAGAAGTTTATGATAAGGAAGGAGATGTTTATCAGGTGATAGTTTCCATCCCCAAAGAAATCAGTGTCTTCTGCGCATACAATTAGTAGCAGAGCAGTTTTTAATTCGTCCCTTTTCCAGGAGATGAAGGAATATATCAGATCAAGATTTAGCTATAGGACTAAGGAAATCCCTAACTTTCGTCCTTCTATGTGCTATAAGTAAATGTCACCAACCTTATCACAGTTAAAGTAAATACAGAAAAGAATATTCTTTCTTCTTGCCTTTTTAATTAAATGGGGAAAACGTAACAAAGTCTGTATACACGGCAGAGGATATCTCTGAGCTAACAAGGTTTTAGACTTCCTTCAGTGCAAAAATTAAGCAAATTAGGAATGATGGAAAGATGAAAATTCTACTCAACCAAGACTGGCTCTTCTCTCAATCTGACAAAGCCTTTGCAAACCTAAATATTTCACTCTCATACAAGCCTTATAAACTTCAATAGATGAACAAAATGTCGTGGCAGATTTTAAATTATCAGGCCAAGTAGGTTGAAATACAGCTAGCATTTGACTTATCCGAAGAGGTGTCTATGAGAGAAGTAATGGATTAGCTCAGCGTTACATTTAAGTTTAAGCTCAATCCCAATGGAAGGATTTAAAGGAGGAATTTAGGTAGGGAACTTACTTCATTTATGGTCAACAGGAAAACTGACTATGTTCTTTAAACTTATCTTCCGCCTCAAATCGACCCTAAAGATTATAAAACTTTTATAAAAAATGAATCCACCAGAATTATTAATGGATTAAGCTACATTAGACGCAGCAGGATCTGCGATATCATCTTCATTGACTTATGGTTTAGGATCGAATTTATTTCTTCAATTTTTCATGTCTTAAACTCTTTCGATCCTCTGGTCTGCGATCTTAAATGTTATTTTTATTAATTGAAAGCTTTTTTAATCAATAACTTGCAACTAATAGTGCATCTCACACTTTATGACCTAAAACTCCCCGCAAACGTGCAATACTTCTTGCTTATGCTGGTGGATATTTCGAATTTGAATGTGCTCCCACAAGATCCTGAATCTGGTGAGATATTCTCCCAATATACAGATAATCTAGATGACGATGAGCTTTATTTATATTTTATGACCAGCAAAACTACAACTTTGATGATGCTTATCAGGCTTAAAAAATATTTTAGTTTAAAAAGCGACAATTCCATTTTTTAATTGTGCTCTAGGATACTAGAACTTGCTATTCACTTCATTTTTCTCTCAATCCTTGCAGCTTCTAGGATATGGCATTGTAATGGTTACTTTTGATAAAGTTTTACTGAGAAGGTTTTTCACCTCTAAGAAACTCTTAAAAACGAGGATCAGCAAATTTTACACTAACTTTTTGAAGCAGTTTTATTACAGCTTCTTCATCAGAATAATTATAGAGAGCTATTTCGGTCTCTGTATGCAAACCATATATGTGATTCTCTATAAAATTTCATTTGATGAGTGGAAACTATTTATCAACACTCTCCTTAGCTTTACAATTTCGCCTTTTCTTCTTTTAATACCTCTTCTTGTGCACATCTTTCTTTACAGGAATCGGGAAAAACGAGAAGAGGAAGATTTTGATGAAAAATTCAGCTTTATAAGCATAATGTTAATTAAGTATAGCATTTAATATATAGCTCACTGTAAGAAAATGTGAATTTGAGTAAGGATTACACTTATTTGACTATCACTCTCTTTTTGGTGCGACGTCTAATTTTTATAGCTTGCATGCTTTTGCTGTCCACAGCGCTTTAGTGGATGAGCTTGATGGTTTAATCGCTGATTATAATAGGGTTCTATTTGAGTTGCTGGCCGATGACTGAGAACTATCACAACGTACTTGAAATATTTAATGAGCTTCTTTTCTTACTCACCTCAGGCTATTTAACTGTTTGCTTCTCAGATATGATTACGGACAGCCAACTTAAGTACACTTTGGGGTGGGTGTTTATTTACATAGTGCTTTTCAATATTCTTGGAAACTTTTCATATTAGAAATTAAGAATTTCTTATCAATAGAATTAATTAAACTTTCTGGTAATGATAGCTATTGTTTCTTCTGAGACTTTTGCAAAGCTGAAGAAGGTAATTAAGAAAATAAGAGCCTACTTTTCCAAGTCGGTCAAGATATTTTATTTAATAGTTTTATAATCTTTCTATTTAGATCATATTTAGATGCTCCCTGAGGATAATTAATTTTGAATCTTAAGATGATTTATATTTTATCTTATTAGGATAAGTGTGGATAAACTTAAAATGGTTTCAAACGAATAGACAGTCTTTACAACAATTCAGACACATTTGAATATGGATAAACTCAGAACACCCAGCAGCACACTTAAAATGTTGCTGATGAAAGTTTAAAATTAATATGGAATGCATTTGCGATTTGCATATCAATTTATAAGCACATAAATTATCTAAACATCCTCAAATGCATCTATTGTCAAGAGGAGATTAAGGTAGAAGAATAAAACGGTCAGAGCAGTCCCTAACTTTGACTTCTTATCATCATTTTATATAATATACGCACTTCATGAAATCACCCAGTAACTTATTACTGAAATCAAAATTAAAATACTTTTATATTCGAACTCAAAATTAATAAGTAAGTGCTTTACTTTTACTAAAGCAATATTGAGTAAGACTTAAAAGTTAGAGTTTCAAGCTAAAACTACAGTTGAATAAGACTAAAAAGAGGATTTTATCTTAAACTTTGATCACGATTTGACTCGTTAGGATTTAATTGAAGAAGAGGGCTAATCATCTTCAGACTAGCAAAATTAAACTTAACCTCGAATACAGATTTTATAGATTGCCACTGAGGGAAATTCCCCAGGTCAATTTTAGAAATTTTCCTTAGAAAATAGAAATGGAACAAAATTTGCTCAAAGAGAGAGGATCTTCAGTTAGCAGCATGACACTCTACAATTGCAGACTCCAAAAATAGTGCCTAGATTTAATAGATATCTTAACAGCGAGCAAGATAGCAGTTAAATCCTAGTAGATAGCTTTTAATTCATATTTTATTGCTAAATATATATTATTAATGTATTATTTTTAAGAGAGATAAAGTAGTAGTAACTAAGGAGGCTTATCAATTAACCAGAGCAAATAATCTGGAGCCTTTATTTATCAAAAATAGCATATCAATTATTCCATAAAATTATATGAGTTCGTTTTTTATAACTTTTGTTCTTTTAGCCTATATTATAATTTTTTTTAAAGATTATTTCTTTTATGAAGAACTTATAATCATTCTTATTTAAATATGATATCTTTAATAGAAAAATCTTGCTTAAAAACAGACAAAAATTGATTGAAATAGTTATTTTTGTTTTAATTTATTGAAAATAAGTTTGAGCGATATTGATCTCAAAATAATAGTATTTTTAATGAATATACTTACGTGTGTTAGATATTTATTTAATAAATCTTATAATTATCTAGAACAAATCTTCTATACATAAAAGAAGTTTCAATCGTATGTATGAAATTAAATTAGACTATCTTTAAGTTATTTTGCATAATTACTTATATTCAAATCAAGACTGTGATTAGAACTAAATGAATTTATTTTCCCTCTTGTTAAATTAATATTTTATTTATACTTTCGCTTTCTTAAAAAATATTCGTAATTATTCCAGAGCATTAAAAAAAATTTGCTTATTTTGAGATTGGATTTATTTTTAAATATTAAAAATTTAAAGTTAAGAAAATTTTGTTTATAAAACTTATAAAATTATTTGGAAAAGAAAGAATTAGATAGAGAAGTTTCACGCTCAATCTGTATTTTGTAACTTATTTAAATTTATTTAGCTCATTTAACAAATTTTAATCTCTCAATTTCATTATTTGGTGGCATAAAAATAGGACAAAAGCTAAAATTATGGTCGAATAAAACATTAATAATATTAATCTTGGAAGTATTTATCATTGAAAATCTACCAGTTATTTTCCATTCTTTATAATAACTACTCAATCAAAATACATCTTAAAAATAGTATAAGTTTAATTAAATTTGAACATAAGATATAAAAATATGGATTAGCAATACCAAGATACCTTGAAATTTATGGAAACAGGATTCTTTTTCAGCATCTTTATTTCCATTTAAAATATATGTTTATATCTCTTTCTACTTTTTGATGTTCTCGTACAGAAAATTAAAAAGATTTAATAACTAAACAAGTGAGATTGTTTATTTTAAGTAAAAGACTTAAGAAGAAATGTGCTAGTTCTTATAGAAAAGAGCTGGAAAACTATTTAATAAATTTGCTATTTTAAGCAGGCCCTGTTGGAATATGAATAAAGGGATTAAGTTTATAAAAATTAAACTCCAGATGAGCTTTTATCAGGCTAGAAACCAAGATTTTATATCTTCTAAACAAAAAATAACACAAACTTGATTTTGAGGAAAATTTCAACATAATTCTTAATATGAATGTATCACATCATTATTTAAGATCGTATTTACACAAATTTGATATAAAGTAATTGATAAAATGATATGAAAATTTAATCTATAATAATTCTAAATTTATTATTAAAAAAAACCACATTTAAGCTTTTCTTTAAATCTAAGCTTTTAATATGTTAAAAAGTAATATTTTAATCTATAATTTGATTTATAAATGATATTTTAAATTTGTAAAAAGCTTAAAACAATTTTTAAGATTCTAAGTAACATAGAGCCTTATAAAAAGAAGCGCTAATGGAGTTGTTGTTCTAGCATAAGGAATAGTCATAGATGAAAGAAAAGAAGAGTAATAGGAAAACCCGAATTTGTCTATTTTAGAAGGCCTCTAGGAATTTGCCAATAAGATTCAACAAAAAACTAAAGAGACTGAATAGAAAGTCATTAAATAATAATTAGCATTTTAATTAATAGAGGCGTAATTTTAATTTTCATCTTTTCTCGCAAGTATTTTGGAACTGATCCGCAGAAAGGATTTGGAGATATGGAGCCGTTTGGACTAAAAGTTCCTCTGTTTAATAAATCTCTTTATCCTATCAGATAGCACTTTTTAAAAGTTACTTCTTTTTTTATCTTTTATTAATATTGAGATGCCTACCTTCTATAAACACTTAATTCTTTCTTGCGAAATTTTAATTTAACCGAAAAATAAAAAGAAAAGTGTTATTTTTAGCGAAAAAGAAAGAGAACAATAGATTAAACAAATTTTTAAGATTTCTACTGCCAGTAGCGGCTCAGCCTATGGCTTGCGAGCTTTTGATTGAAGGGGAGGAGATTCATTTGTTAGGCCTACTCAAATACAATTAGAGAACTTAGCATCTTGATTTTGAAAAGGTATATGCTATTTTAAATCACGTATTATTTAATTTTTAAAAGTGAATAGTAATTCTTTCCAATTTTTCTCTAAATAAGCTTATTTTAACTTGAGGATTTTGAATTCTTTCTTTATATAGCTAAGTCTACTTATGAATGATGCTATTAACGATTCTTAACTTTAATTATTGTTTCTTAAATATTTTTATTTTTAAATAGAAATATGCTATTGTAGATGCTACTCGTCTCCCCTAAACTAATTTTCGTATTCATTTAGATTTAAAATACCCTAAATAAGTCGCAAATATTTTTAAAGGTGATAGTTTTTTATTTAGTACGATTATAGATTAAACTAAGTTTATTTGAAGATTTTGTTAAGAAAAGAATCAAATTACAATTTCTGGATGATGTCTAAAAGAAAATATTTGATTCCAAATTGCAATAACATTCAGTTTGTTTTATCAATACTCTGACTTTTATTGGTTTGGCATACTTGACTTACCGCCTATACCAGTCCTTCCTTCCGCATCTGAAAAAGCATGTGTAGCAATAAACTCGCTCTTGGTTACAATTTTTCAAAGCATTAAGAAGATAATATAGAAACTGGAGCAGATAAGTAAATCAACCGCCTTTATAAAATCAAAATCTTGCCCCCTAACCTAAATTATTAAGGAGTATTTTAATCATTAATTTTATAACTATACTCTATATTATCTAAGAATGCTCTAAAATGAAAGTTGAATATTTATGCTGTTTTATAAGAATACTATAGATATGGAAAATTAAAAAAAAACTTAAACCTGAGAATTAAAAAGAGGAAATAGAGAGAATTGTTGTTGATGGTCTTATGTGCAAGTTTTGCTAAATTAGAAAGTTTAAATAAAAACATAAATAATTCATCAACACTTGCAGATATTAGATTTGTAGATTAAGATTAGATTAGTTTTGCAGAAAAATCTAAGAATTAGTCTTTTTTAAATTAAATAGTTACGATTTCTGATTTTTTATAAATTCTTTTCAGCATTCACTTTTTATTTTCTGATTAAATTTCTACTAAAAAAGAAAGAGTACTGCATAATTCACTGACGTCTTACTTTTAATTTATGTTTTTTTTCTTAATTGAAAAATGATACATAATGATAAAAAATTAAATTAAAATTAGAAGTAGGGAAATTATTGTGCTACCTTGCAAGCACATGACTCTTTGTGAGACCTGCTTTCGAGATAGGAGCTTTGCAAGAATGTTGTTTTGCCCATAGTGTAATCAGAAATGCGAAAATTTTATGAGAATATTTACTTAGTGAACAAAATATCACACTATTCAAACTAGCTTCAAAATTAACAATAGTCTTGATAGGATTAGGAATTATAAGCCAGTTTAAAATTCTTATTGATCATTAATTTTTACTTTCTTTACTTCTTGAGAGACAAGTTATTATAGAGTATTTTTTTTATCTATTGAGCTAATTTTGAGTTTGCTAACTCAAATATTTATGCTACTGAAGCCTAAATCCTTATAAAAGTTAACCAATATCAAATTTATTGATTGGAAGAATAAAATTAAAGTCTTCTTTAAAAAGAGAAGAGATTTAAAAAAGTGAAATAAATATATGTGAGGTGTAAGTAATTAAGTTTTATATTTGATTATTAGCAAGAAAGTACTAAGGCATTGCCAATAGATTTAAATATATTTAATTGCTAGTGTGTGTTGTTAGATTCTCATTAAGAAGGAAATAATAAATTGTTAAAAATGTAGAATTCAAACTACAACCTGCCCTCCAACAAGAGAGGCATTTCGCAGGATCAAACTAACAACTAAAGAGTAAGCACAACAAAGATATTCATTTGTTCACTCGCAATTATTCTGTCTAATCCATTCAGCTTTTTCTAACTTCACAATCTATAGATGGACTTAAACAATATCGTGTTAGTTATATTTACAATTACAGTAAATTTAGGATAATTATCGTAGCAGATAGAGCTAAAAAGAATACATGTATTAAAAGTATATTTAAGAATGAGTTGAAACGCAGATTGTATGACAGCGGCATTTCAAACGTGCCCATGCCCTCAGTCAAGCGTCCAATAGAAGAAAATATGTCAGCCCGCCCTTTCTCTGCTCGCATGAACTCAAACAAGTAAGACCTTGCAACACCATCTTTTAAAGAACTCCTTGGACTATAAGAAGTTCTAACATTTTTCTCTGTCCTATCTTAGAGCTATTTTATAAATTTTTTGTGTAGAATACAGAGTCTGTCTCCCTTAAAGAAGAGAATTCAAGATTTGAATACCAATCTCATCAAGAACATGAATGAAAGCTATCAAATATGCATAAGAATGATATATGGTTATATTATTATCAAGAGGCAGCTCTTCTAGAGGCAAAGAATCTGGGAGAGGGTACTGCAGAGTACTATAAGAA